>PVKB01004852.1:0-121510 GCA_004027205.1 Ctenodactylus gundi | reverse complement strand
CACGTGACTTGCAAGGCGGGGCCACACAAGGTGACACACAGTGCCAAAATGCTAGTGAGGACACTTGGCTCCGAGCCCTGAGCTGCCGCACCCCGAATCAGAGGCCATCACGCTGCTGCACAGCCCAAGTGGGGACACACTGACCAGCACTTCTGTGAATCGTCCCAGCCCAGGTAAGCATTAAGCCTGCCTGATGATGAACCACCCTGGACGGTCCAGACCAGATCTAAGCAGCCGTCTTCCCACCCATGGCTTCCCACGCCGTGGGCCACACCCGCTGTCCCCGCCTGGTCCTGTCTGAGCTCTGCGCCACGGACTGGGGCAGATCGAGTGGTTGTAGCCCACTCTGGAGGCTCCCCGGGAGCAGGGCGGGAGCACCCTGGGTCCCGAGGGTCTCCTCACCACAGGCACAGGGCGGAGAGGGAGCTGGGAAGGCCCGAGGGAGCTAAACACACCTCGCCTTCTCCGCCCGGAACAGCCAGCTTTCAGCTTATCCAGGCCTCTGGTTAAGGACATCCACCAGCAGCAGCTACTGGCTTTGCTCCAGGCTGTGCCACGCTACGGAACCCCTGCCAGCTCTGGAGGCGTGGAGACCTTGGAGAAGTTGTTCACATGGATTCAGGTTTCCTAAAAGCGCAAAGGGTCAATGTCGAGCCTTCTCCCTTTACAGGGCTTTTCCAGGGCCTTCCACATCTAGCTCTGTGACTGTGAATCATAGGTATGTCGACGTGACTGATTTCAGAAATGACCAGCAAGTAAGTAAAGCAGAGACGGCTTCCAGAGATGAATGGCATGTAGACCAGCAAGCTGGGGTCTAACAGGCTTAGGGCCTGGGTGGAGTCACCCGGGAAGAGGAGGGAATTGCTGTTTGGGTGTGGAATGGTGGATAAAGCGTCCCTTGGCTTTGGCAGGTTTGCCTTTTGCTGCTATTACTTGTGGACATCAGATGCCAGTTCCTGCAGACTTAGGTCAGGACACCCTGGGGGCTGCCAGGCCTTCAGCCTCTTGTGGGTGCTGCACTTCTGGTCCCCTTTCTTGGCCTGAGGATCCGCTGCATCCTCCAGCCCTCCGGCACACAGACGGCCACTGAGGATTCTTCACCCCCTTCTGACCTCTGGGACGCTGTACCTGGCCCCACAGCTTACAGACAGAGAGGCTTAACCTGGCTCAGGGTTCTGGTCCATGGTAAGTTGGCTCCAAGGCAGAAGCAATAAGGTAGAAGGACGTGGAGGAGGAAGGTGCTTGCTCCGAGGTGACCAGGAAGCAGAGAGGGAGCCCGGGAGGAGGCGGGGACAGGCATCTTCCCGACAGTGCCCTGGAGACCTGCCCTCCAGAGAGTCTCGCCTCCTAAGGGCGCGTGAACTCCCCACTGGATGAATCCACTCGTGAGGACAGCGCAAGCACCAGGGTCCAGGTGCCCTCCAAACCCGGGAGATCGGAGGGACATTTCAGATCTACACTGTGACACATGGTCTCCTATCAGCTAGCCAGGTCTGTCCTGCTCAGGGTGAGGGGGGACCACACAAGCATGTGGGCTCCTGACGGGAGACTCCAACCACTGAACTGCTGCCTCCTGCCAACCGGGTACCACGTGGAAGTACAGTCCAACCCAGAAATCATACTTACAAAATCAGGCTGAGTCATCTGCACCTCCAGTGGGGTTGGGATGGCAGGCTTGGTGACATGCAGATAGTGGTAGGACCCAGGAAGGATGCCCCCTAGGAGAGACGGCAGAGTTGCCCCACTTGAAATGAGCTGTTCTTGCGTGAGGCAGTTTGCGTTTCATTGCAGGGCCAGCGGGGGTGCCTACAGTGAGTGGGTGCCTCAGGGCTTCCCGCTGCAGTGTTGCCGGTCACCAGGAGCTCTGGGCACAGCAGGGCTGTGCCGAGTCAGATCAACGAGAAGGTGGCACTGTAATACAGCCCCATGCTCCCAGATGCCCCACGCTGCTTCCGCATGCCCGTGACTGCCCCTCGCCCCCAGGACTAGGACCTCCCTCCCAAGCCAGACCCAGGCCTTCCAAAGCTTAATGCGCGCAGTGGCACTCACACTCCCTGTTCTTCCAAAATGTACTCAAGATATTAAAAAATTTGAACTTTGTTCAATGCTTCAGAAACCTATCCATATCAGATTATCAGATACTAACTACTACTTTTTTTTTTCAGTACTAGGATTGAACCCAGGGCTTTCACACTGAGCTACATCCTTAGTGTGTTTTTTATTCTGAATTTGAGGATCCTGCTAATTTGCTACGTTGCCCAGACTGGCTCAAACTTGCAATCGTCCTGCCTCAGCCTCCCTCAGCTGGGATGACAGGCCTGTGCCACCAGGCCCAGCTCCTGTTTTTGGGCTGTCTCTGAAGTCTGTTCCTAATCCAGTTCTGGTCTCCGATAGCCCCTCGTTCTTGGGTCACCATCCTTCCTAAGGTCTCCCCCAAGTGATAACGCCCCGCGTCCATCTAATTAGGTGGGGAAATCTGGGGACTAGATGTAGGGCTTTTATCTCTTTAGTCTGATGTCCTATAACTGGGTTAGGGCCATCAGACACTCAGGGGTCTATGGGTGGCCATAGGGGTTGGCCCACAACCTCCTGGATGTGAACATTCTATATATAATTTTACTGACATGCGCATTTTTCTGGCTAAAAGATCCACGACACTCCAAGATGACATATTTAAAGGTACCTCTCACCCACCCCAAACATGCAGGAATCCTGTGTCACTCCTGTGGGGCAAAACAAGGCTGAGGGGCACATGGAGACTTCCCCAGCAACATCACAGCTGACCTACCATGCACCAACGGCAAGGGGGCGCCAGGAGGCGTCTCCTTATCTCTGCATTCACGATGAGCACAGAAGTTCTGGGTCAGATGTCAGATAAACCATCACCCACCCGCGCAAAGACCTGCAGGCAAGGTGTGTAACTTTCCCTAGCCGAGTTCATTGTCCATAAAATGTGGACCACAGTCAGGAGGTGGCCGATAGGTGTTCAAAATGCAAGGTGTCATACTAGTAGTAGTGTCCGGTTCATCAACATAGCCACCTCTATCCCCTGGCAACCCTGAGGGACGGACGAGACCGTATCACACCTAAAAGAAACACGCAGGCAGCTCTAGAAACTGGTAGAATCGAGAGCGTCGCTTCATGGACAGCCAGCACGTGCTGCTCACATACCTCGGATCTTGGCTCCCCTGTACATGGGGATGAGTCGGTCCAGGTCAGCTGGTGGCTCTGCCGCCTGCTCCAGGGTGGGGTCAAAGAGGATGAGCATTGCGGCTGCCAGCTGGAAGCCGATTTCCTTGGAGCTGAAGTTGCTGTGCGTCCAGTTGTTGGAACAGTATCTGTTGGAGAATTTGGTGAGGGGGCCAGCAGCTCTGATGGCAACATCATTGGTGTGGAAGTTGGTGTCAATCACCAGCCGCCCGTTATAGACGAGGCATGCGTCATTGAGGGCTTTGAATGTCTCATAATCCACGTTCTTCTCACTGAAGCTGAAGAACACCTGCCAGGTGGACAACCATGAGGACACACTTAGTGAGAACTCCCCATTCCGCTCTCCCGGGGTGACAGCAAGCGGGGTACGGTACCACGTGGGAATCAGAAACATCAGCTGGAAGTCTGTCATCCCCACAACAGAAAGTAAGCTGGGGACGTAGTTCCATGTAAAATAAAAACCCGGGCTCAGTCCCAGTATCTCCTACACAAACACACACAGTGGTCGCTACTCTGTGGCCCTAGTTTGGGAACAGCTTGCTGTTACTAACACTAACAAACACGCGCACACCCCCCCACACACATGCGCACATACATACACACGTATGTTGTTGCTCTGCGGCCCTAAGTTGGGAGCAGCTTGCTGTTACTCAGCAGGAGAGCCCAAAAAGCCAGAGACCAGAGCCTTAAATCTGTGTCCTCCATTAACTGGCCCCCGTGCTGCCGACCCGTGCCCCTGGCGGGACTCACAGAGCACCGCAGCTGGAAAGGCTTGGTGGGTGTGGTGAAGCTGACGGTGTGGATGGGGTCAGGGTCCTGGCCCCCGTTCCACTGGGCCAGGAGAGCATCTCGGAAGGACGTGACGCCGGCTGCCCTGAGCGCCTCCTCCACGGCACTCTGCACACAGTGGTTGTTGATGGCCGTGGCGATGCCCCTGGGCGGAGGGTGCACCAGGCAGAGGCGGGGGCCCGGTACGCCCAGCTGCAGCAGCGTCTCTGCGGTGGTATAGGCGTCTAAGGTGCTCCCGTAGATGACGACGGTCCCTGCGGGGGCACAGCAAACGCCAAGACACTCAGCTACGGCGACAGCTTATTAGCCTGACACTAACAATGCCGAACTGCTCCCTGTCACCCCTGGTTCTCAGCTGCGGGGAGCCAGCGGTGTTGCCTAGCAACAGCGACCAAGATAATTTAGCAAAGAAGGGGCAGCAAACACCCACAAAGTCGTCAGGTACTTGTAGCCCAGAAGTAGGACATTCGGCTAGGTGCCTATAATTTGAAAGTTGAAATGATGCTGAATGAAAATGGCCCCAGAATAAAACCTTTTATCTTGGGTTTTTTGCTCCCTGCTTGCCACATTTATTAAGGAAACAAAATCACTGAAGTTTGCTGTATGTGCAAGTTTCCCTAAGACAGGAAAAGACAATGGTAAGAAAAGAAAGCCCACATGCGTGATGCTGCCGATATTTTAACATTTAAACGTTGTGCTGGGTTGATTTCAAGGTAATCTTTCCTTTTTTTTTTTTTTTAAGAACTAAAACCAGAACTTTACTTTTGTATTGAACTTACGGCCTTTGCTCTGAACTACATCCCAAGCCCCTTTTTGTTGTTTATTTGAGACAGGGTTTACCTGAGTGGGTAAGTTACCCAGGCTGACCTTGAACTTCTCATTTTCCTGGGCCTGACTGGAACATTCTTCGGTTCTAAGAACATTTCAGTGTTTAGATAAAAACAAACACAAAACAAAAACTGGTCTCCAATTCCAGTTCTGGAGGGGAGTGTATCAAGACCCAGTCAGAGGGACCGAGGGGTAATCTTCCTCAGCTAATAAAACGATCTTAAAAGATTTCTCTCCTGTAAGACCGTCTGGATTGCCAAGGTCGATCCTACTTCCGAGTGTGAAGCAGCTGTCACAAAGGCCCTTCTGCTAGCCATCAGTTTGAAGATCAAGGACACAGTGACACTGGCGTGCCATTTTTACTTCTCAAAGGAAGAAATGGCTGTGGATTCATTTTTCAGGTTATGTTATAACCACCTGACCACAAAAATGTCCAATCATTGAATTGCTTGCTGTGTTTTTCACTCATTTCTGCAGAATGTGAATGGGAATTTTACAAGACAAAATAAGTGGCAAGTGTACGGACTCATCTTGGTTAATAATGCAAAGCTCCTTTTCAGTCCAAAGTGAGAAGCTGGTACAAGGGCTTGCAGTCTTTACTTGGGAAAAATGACCTAGGACAGCTTTCAGACGGCTGTTGGAGGGTGACCTATCTAGAAAGTTCTCCCAGACTCTCCCACTGTGGCTCGCCGAAACGGCCCTGTAAACAATCATTAAAGGAGTAACAGTCTTTCAATCAGTGCTGAGAACAGCTAGGTTTTCTTTTAGATGTAAATCAAATCTCCAAGCACAGGGCTTCTTACTGTTCAAATAGAAGTTGTGGTTGTGTAACAGCCACGCCGCAACTGTTAGGTCACTTTTAACTACATCAAGGCTGGACGGAAAATGGAGAAAAAAGCACAGGCAGAGGGTGAAGAGGGAAAGCTGCACGCTCGTCTCCATCCCAGGGCGAGAGTTTAAAGGAAGAACGTAAAAGTACGGGAAGGAAAGGCGGGCGAACTCAGGGCACGTGAGCAGTGGCAGGACGTGGGGGCAGGGCTGGCCCTGAGGAGGGCGGTGCAGGGCTGACTGCCACGTGCCTGTCTGGCAGTGGGTGCCCAGGTCTGCTGGTCCGAACACCTGGGGGTTGCAGAGCACGCTGAGGCTAGTGTCTGGTGTTGCGCTGCGAGCGATCCAGGGCACCGCGGGCACAGCCGAGTCAGAGCCACACACTGAACATCACAGTGCATTAGACCTCAGAGCCCCTGCAAATGCTCAGGAGGAGCTCAGGCATGGTGGGTTCCGGATGCTACGCCCACTGCTGTGACAGCCACACCACAAGTGACAGAAATCAAGGGGACCGGCCCATGGCCAGCACATTCAGCGTTTAGCTAGAGGGTCCTGCCACCCTCTTCTTTCCAGCTCTGCTTGTTCCACAGGTGAGAAACGCGAGTGTCTGCCTGTGACCCACTGGGTGGCAGAGGGACAGGGTGGGCCGCTATTACATCTGTAATGTCCCCCACAAAGCCCCATGTCCTTGAGAACATTGCAAAACACCAATGTGCTGTTAAAAGGTGTGGCCTGGTTAGAGGGGGACATGGGAGCTTGACCTAGCAAGGGCAGGTCACCGGGACCAAATCTGGAAGGCGGCTCCACCCTTTCTCCCGCACTTGGCTTCCCATCTGCCATGCCACGAGGAGGTATCCTTTGGCAGCTACGGTTCCACCACGTGCTTTTACCATTGCCAGCCACTCGCATATGGACTGTGACTTTCTGAAACTGTGAGCTAAAATCAATTTTTCCTCCCTCAAATCGTGGACATTGGGTATTCTATCTCTGCAACAAAAATGTGACTAAGACAGCGCGCCGTGGTGACACGGCACATGGCCATGGAAGGCAAGGACACGCTGGGCGAGTGTGGGCAGCGACGCTGAGCAGTGGCCGTGGAGGGCCAGCCCCTGCTCCCTCCTGCGCACGGAGTCTCACTGCCGGTACCCTCCTTATCCAGGGGACCCAACCTGGGCCCTCACGCCCCGCTGCACCCCACACCACTTTTGGTCTTGACTTCGAGCCAGGGTCGCACTACGTTATCTAGCCTGGGCTCAAACTGGCAGTCCTGCTGCCTCGGCCTCCCAGACTGCATGGACGACAGGCCTGCACCACAGAGTCCAACTACAGATGTTTCATAAGATGACGAACACGGAAGAGGAAGCAGCCCCCAGGAAGGGCTGGCATGAAGGCTTTGGAAGGGCGGGGACGCCCCGGGGCGCTCTCAGGGCTGAGGTCCCAGTGCCTCAGGAACAAATCGTGCAGTAAGAAGTCAGCAGCACCTGGCCCAGCGGCTCCCGCTCCGGAGGCAGCCTCACGTCTCCAGGCACACGTGCAGGTGGGTCCACAACATGCGACCAAAGCCACTCTGATGGGCGCTTTGACAGAACAGGCATCTTTAGAAAATTACTAGAAAATGAACGAGCTAAGAAGATACACCGTAGGCTATTAAGGAGTCATGAGATAAACACGGGCTTAATGAACAGACCACGCCCACAGATGCAGGATGATCTTTCTGGTTATTCGTAAGTCAAAGCCTGCGATTGCCGTGACTCATCTTGACCTGCCTCACTTTGCTCTGGCAGATGGGAGGGAAGGACGGGCTGGGCGCAACATGACCCAGGCCTCACGAGTGCCTTGTGTTGAATTTCAATGTTCTACTTTTCTTACAAATGTGCTTTCAATAAAGCAATAAACTATTCAGCTAAAGGTGAAAATAATTGATCCATTTGGAACCATTAAGGTAGGTTTTGTTTGGTTCTTTTAGCTTTACTTTCAGTCTTTTTCATTTCCATAGGAGGTACAGAGGTAACAGCCAGTGAATTTCGATTAGTTACAATCAGGGCTGTGACCAACTCTCATGTCTCAGGATGCGGAATTCTCCTGGCGCCCCCACTACAAACCAGGCTTTGGGCGCAGCTGAAGGCAGCAGTTGAGCCGGTGGCCTCAGCTCTTCCGCCTCCCAGAGCACCTCTACAGTTCAGGGCAATCTACACCGACATACCCATTAAACTCCAGAGCACAAAGCTGGAGCCCCCCACCCCAGACCAAATCCATCCCAGAATGACTGCGCTGGCCCTTGGGAGCGCAGGTCAGAGACAGCACTGCCTGGCGCGGCAGGTGTTTCCAGCGGGTGGAAAGGCAGAGGCCGGCTCCTCCGGGGGTATCCGCAGTGCTTCCAGAGCAGCTGCCTCACTGCGCCCATCCTTGTGCCGCAAGGACAGGCAGTCCAGCCTTTGCCGGGAATCAGGCTGTGTGCCTGGTGGACGGCAGTGGGGTACAGTGAGTTGTGTTGGGGTCAAGCTCAGCGCGACAGGTCCGCGTGGGTCACAAGCAGTTAGGAGAAAATGAATAAAACGGCGGGACAGGCTTAGTGGCATACAGATGCAAAAACGCAAGCAGCCCGTGGTGACAGGCAGGGGAGCCCAGCGGGCGGGCACGGCATGGCACATGCTGCCCTGCGGCTGCAGTTTGTACCTGGGGACCCCGCGGCAGGCCTGGGGGGCTATACTCCGTGGTTTTCTGGCTGGTTTCTGTCTGATCCAAGTCACTAAGTCTTTCAGACTCTTAAGAAAAGACAGGAAAGCTTCCGAAAATTCCTTGAAGACTGGTAAGCCCCTGAACCCATGAACCTGACAGGGAAACAACAAAAAACTCGGGCGAGTCTCACCGGTAATTTTAGAGGCAAGGGGCCTATGAAGTATTAGCAGACGAAACCTGGCAGCGTGGCCAGCGCCACCTGCTGACCCCGTGCTGTTCTTTGTTTTCATTTTTTTTAAAAGAAAGTCTTGCTGCGTTATTCAGGCCGGCCTCACACCTGCCTCAGCCTCCCAGTGCTGGGATTACAGATGTGCACCACGTTTAACTTAAAATTAGTAATTTTTAGTGTATCAGGTATAGCAGCTTCACAGAAAGTTGGGTGGAGCTAAACTGTCCACCAGAAATAAAAATAAATGATGTTTCATGGTAATGAATTATGTTAATGAATATAATCAGATGACAGGTAAATAAATTTAAGCCGTAAGTGAACATACATAGAACAATGTCTCCTTATGAAGCCACTTAAAAAGTTGAGAATATATTCAAAAACCACCTATTCAATGTACCTAGGACAGAGAAGAGAGCGCCCACAATTGAAAGGCCACGGGAAAGCCAGAAACCCCCAAAAGACATCCTAAGGGGAGGTAGACAGCAGCCCAGGAAGCCACCCAGGCTGACTGCAAATGGCTGGAAGCCGCCACCATCTGCAGACAGAGGGAGGCATGCCGGAGACTGGAACCTCTGACACGGGGGAGGAAAGAGCACCCCAACAACGGAAAGGAGACCACGGGAAGATCAGAAATCCTGAAGACGCATCACAAGTGCAGGAAAACAGCAGCCCAGGAAGCAGCACCAGGCCGACTGAGCACAGCCCTGAGCTGCCGTACTCCGCACAGGGGAAAGCCCCGCCAGAACCTCAGGCTCGGGTAAGCATGGCTCTGGGAGACGTGGAAGAACAGCAGCGGGTAGCCCCAGTCTCCAAAACACTAGCCAGCGGGTAGTGATGCTTCCAATGTAATGGGAGTGCCCCCTAGGAAAGGCCTCCTGGAGCCCAGATCAGAAGCAGCACTTGGCAGCCATTAGGGGCAGTGACGTACGCAAGAGCCATTCTTTAAAACAGAGCCCAACACTGAACTGTTTAGAATAAAAGAAAGCTCAGAAGAGCACACTAAGAATTTTGGAGTCACTCTTAAACACTCCCTAGGAAGAAACAGGCACAAGAGACAGGTGTGGAGAGGTGGAAAGGTTCAGGTGTTGTGGGGGCACCTCTGAAGGAGGAGAGCCCCACTCTTGGGGGAGGAAGGCCAGGGCAGGCAGGAGTGCTTTGCAGGGGGAGCTAGGGGTGAACAGGACACCTCAGAGGCCACCAGACTGTGAGGTCCTACCTTACTGCCTACTCCCAGCACAGAACTCAGAGGAATTGTGGCTCCCCCCGCCCAACACCCTCATAATCATTCAGTAGCTAGGCCTTTAGAGTTAAGTCCCTCAACAACCACAGAAACATGAGAAGACCAGGTGACAGGACACCCACAGAAATCCCTGAGACCCCAAAAAATGATGTCACGGCCCCTGAAATAGTGGAACTCATAGTAAAGGAAGTAAAAAAGCAAATACATGAGTTAAACAGCCAATTCAAATAAGACATCCTCAAAGAAATGATCAGCAGGCTTAAAGAGAAACTTACAAAACAAGCAATGTCGTCATGGATCCAAAGCTCACTGAACATACAAAAGCCACAAATAACAGCTGGCTGACGGAGATAAGGAAATGCAAAACAGAAGAACATTCTGACAGAGAAGGAGAAATTTTGAAAGGAAATCTATCTGAAATTCAGGATATGAAAAATACATTTGAAAGCAGGGAAAGTAGACTTGAACAGTGTGAGGACAGAATTTCAGACCTTGAAGACAAGGCTGAGGAAACAAACGCCATCATTAGGCACAACTCCAAAATCAGAAATGAGCAAAGTAGCTGGATTCAACAGCTGATGGATGAGTCAAAGAGAATCAACCTCAGAATTATGAGTGTGGGAGAAAGAGCAGGAGACAGCACCAAAGGTATAAAGAATTTATTCACTGAAATCATTCAAGAAAATTTCTCAAATCTAGGAGAAGAAATTAATTTTCAGGTACACGAAGCTTCCAGAACACCAAATAACCTCAACCAGCAACGAGACTCACCACAACACATCACAATCAAAATCTCAGAAATACAATGTAAAGAAAGAATATAAAAAGCAGCAAGAGAAAAACAGACATTGTTTGACTAAGAAAAGCCCATTCAAATTACCACAGATTTCTCAATGCATACTTTAAAGGCCAGAAGAGCCTGGAGCAAAATCTCTCAAACTTCAAAAGACAGCTAAGTGTCAACCTAAGTCATTGCAACCAGCAAAGCTATTCTTGAAAATTGAAGGGGAAGTAAAAATTTTCATGACCACGATTCCCTAAAGAAATTTGCAGCCACAGCCCAACACTGCACAAAATACTTGAAGGAATCCTTGAGAGAGACAGAGACACAAGCAGCAACAAACATGGAGTAAACATCTAAAGAGAAAGTACCAAAAAAAGCTTTCTCATAAAATCTGTGAAATTTCCCCCATAATTATTTTTTCATAGTAATTTACTTTGCAAAACATAAAAATCATATTCAACATGGAGAACTGGTATAAAATTTTAAAAAATATATGTGAATGAATTTGTAGATGGATAGGTAAATAAAACGATAAGCCAAATCTGTCAAAATGTTAGTAATCAGTGAAATGTGAGTAAATAACTTATGAAAGTTAAAAAAATCTGTAATAACTTACTATGCCATTATATCTATTGCTCATGTGTAATTCACTCTTGTGATACAGACCTAAGTTCACTTAATGTAGAGATTCACATATTTGGTCTTTGATGTAAGTTTATCCCGAGAAAGCTGAGTGGTGTAATAACGACCGGAAGGTCTTTTGAATGTGCACACATTTGCCTTTCGGTACTCAGCTAAGGAACTTGAAATCTAACTTCTATTTCTTTCTCATATTTTCCAGCCTTATGATTTTTTTGAGACAGGGTCTCGCTCTGTAGCCCAGGCTGGTCCTGAACTCACTATGGGGCCCAGGCTGGCCTTGGATTCAGGGAAATCCTCCTGCCTCAGCCTCCCAAATGCTGGGATTACAGGCGTGTGCCACCATGCCCGGCTTCGGTGGTGCTGGGGAATCGAACTCTGGGCCTGCACTTGCAAGCCAAGTGCTTTAATCATTGTGCCATTCCTCCAGCCTGTAAATTTCACTGTTACGGTTCTTTTCTTATCTGGAGCGGTGGGTGAGGCCATGTTAAAGAATCTCAACAAAGATACAATAAGAGACCAACAACAACAACAACAAGAACTTCAGCAAATCATCCCAGTAACCGGCTCTGCTGGACCTGGAGAACAGGCATCCAGAACGGCCCCCGCAGCCCACTCTGGGGGTGTAGCTGAGCTAGAGTGGAGATCTGAGTGGTGAGGGGAGTCAGACGCAGCAGATGAAGTATGCTGAGTATCGCATGGTTTCTCTGATTTGGGTAACCAGAACTCAGGCACTCTACAGAACCACATGGTGTGACAGTGGGAGTTAGGGTGTGCGAGGGGCAGGGATCGTAGTGTTGATGTGACATGTATGTGCACGTAATACTTAAGTTCACTGTAAATGCTATGTATCGCATATGTATGTATTAATTAAAAATGGGGGAAAAGAAGTCAACATATATAATTTTGTACACTGATGTCCACTTTCCAGGCCCTTCCTGACCTATGCTGAAGGCCAGGATCGAATCCAGCTGTACTCACAGGTGGTGTGGAATCCTGTCCACTCACTAGCACACCCATTTCCTGGCTGTACAGAGAACAAAGGGTCTGGCTGTGCCAAGGCACCCCCAAACCCCGACTCCTGGGCTGCCGAGGGAGCCACAGGCAGTCTGTTCTGATTCTACCGCTGGCAAATCAGCGGTTCCAAGGCGACCTAACAGAGCCGAGGGCGGGCCCGCGGGCACCCTGGCTGGTCTCACCTCTGCTCTGCTTCCGGGAGAGGCAGCGGAGGCGGCCCAGGCAGCGGGGGGGGGGGGTACCCCTGCAGTGCCAGCGGAGACCGAAAGAGCCTGAGGCCACCTTGCTGCTGCTGCTGCTGCTGCTTCCGTCTCGTCATCTTCACAAAAGGAGACATATTTTCCATATAATTGCTAAACATGTTTGCTTATTAAATTATTGTTTAATTAGTTAATGATTTTAGCCGAGCTTTGCTCTTCGGATATTCATTTTCTGTAATAAAATAATTACAGATAATTAAACCATCTCGAGCCTTTTTTCTTTCCCCAGCAAACACGCCGGGTATCCAGAAATGACAACAAGTTGTAAATGAAGCTGGAAACAAAGCCCGACAGACGAATGATTTGGACAGAGTTAACGAGGCACTAATTGCGTCCTGGAACTCGGTGAAGAATGACACTCATTATCCCGCCCGAGGCGGCATGAAAGGCGCGGGCCTCACCTTCCTGGACCGTGTGGCTCCTCAGCCATGCCAGGGCCCGGGCGCAGTCCTCCTCGTCTGTGAGCGTGAACAGGTTGCTGGGGACCGGCCCGCAGTACCGCAGCTGGCTGCCCTCCAGAGCTTCCCTGTTCGTCAGGTGCTGGCTGATGTCAACCCCGGTAGGACACGGGACCTGTGGGAGGGGCGGAGAGCCACAGGTGAGGCCCTGCCGTGGGTGAGAGCAGCACGGTGGGACGCAGGACAGGGTCTCCCGCCCCAGGGGAAGCCCAGGAGGGAGCAGACGCACAGTGGCCTGACCACAGGGACCTGGTGGAAAGAAAGACTTTTCGGATGCCTTAGTGTGTAAGAAGCCTCCAAACTTTGGCGGGACAGAACAGCCACGCGAGCCTCTCGGATTCTGTAAGTCAGTAATTCAGACTGGTGGCTTAGGGTCAGCTGTCCCCAATACTTCTGGCACCTGGGACTGGTTCTGTGTAAGGAGATCTGTCCGTGAGCCTGTGGTGGGGAGGAGATGCCAGCCTCCCAGCCCCAGGTTCACTCCAGGGCACCGGGGACCAGTCTCGTAAAGAGCAGCAGATCCTGCACGTGCGCCTCCCTGGCAGCCCGATGCTGCCGCTTAGCTGGCAGGAGGTGGAGCTCAGGTGGTCGTGTGATGAGGGGGAGCGCCTGCAAACAGAGGACCTGCCCCAGGCTGGCCCTCCACTCCCTTCCTGCTGTGTGGCCTGATTCCTAACCCAAAGCTGGGGACCCCTGAATGAGGGGACAGCATGTCTGTTCTCCAGTGCCTGGGGACCCTGATGGGAAGCCAAACCAAAGGAGACTTGGTGATCTGGGGAAAAAAATACCTTGGTCCTTTATCTTTCCCCTGGAAAATATGCTGAGTGTTCACAGCTCACACCAAAGTGTCCCCCTGTCCAGCAGTGGCCACTGGGCTTGCCTGCTGGGGCGGTCTGGGGTGAGCAGCTCTCCCCATTGTCTGCAGCAGTGAGCAGGCCCAGTGAGCGGCTGCGGACCCCAGGAGAGGGGCTAGGGGAGAGGGTGGAGGAGACCAGCGCTCCCTCCCCAGAGCTCTGCCGCACCCCGTACACTGTGGTCTGGGGCCCAGGTTTCCTGATGAAACAGAACGCAGTGACAGGTATGGGGATACCAGAAAGCACTGCAGAATATTTTCGAGCAGGGCATGCCCTTTAAAAATCAGATTAGGGGTTAAGGATTGGAGCACCAGTTCATAACTGGTTGTATGCTTGCTCTGGGGGAAGCCTGACTTTCATCCACCTCACTGGCTTTTACCACATTGGGACAGAATCAGGAGAGAGCTCAGGAGAAAGGACTTCGAGCTGGAGGGTCCCCAGGGAATCTGCTGCCCTCTCTCTGCCACTATGTACCTTTGATTTTTATGTCCTTTGGAAAAAATGAAATTGGAACCCCCTCAATCACTTCTTCATTTCATTTTTTTCCCGTTGTAAAAAGGGCAAGAGCTTAATGTGTGGCGAGCTACAGCTGCTGGGCGGCTGGCCACGCGGGCAGACGCTGTGTCCCAGGGCGGCTGGTGGCCGCTGCTCCGTGCCGCTGCGGTCTGCGGACGGCAGCTGGACACCGTGGGCAGGTGAGCAGAGACGGCCCAAGTGGGCAGTGTTTCCTTCTGGATTAGTGTTTCTAAAAGTCACAGGAATACTTGAAAATGAGGTTTCCTCCAATTGATTTTTATTCTTTAATTAGAAAAAAGAAGTCCCTTTCTACCCTTTGAAACTGAGATATCAAAAAAAAAAAAAAAAGTGACTGAGAGCAGGGCTGTCTAACCTGCAGCCTGAGTTTTTTGCCCTTTTTCTTTAAATGAAGAGCAACTACCTGGGGCCACAGGTGCACCAGATCATGTAGTTAATGTACGTGTATATGAGGGCTTTTTATTTCCTCATTATAACACCAGAACAAAATTACGGGGGAAATGTCCACAGGTGGCATAAGCTGAGGCTCATCCAGCTAGTCAGGGCAGGCCCGTGCCCGGCCGCACGCACCTGGCCAGGGAGCAGCGCAGAATCTAGCGCCTTGGCTCCCCCACCTTACAGTTCCTGCTGCGGAATCTGCACTTTAGAACAGGGAGCTGAGGGGTTTTGTGCGCACCTTGCAGGACTTTTAAAATTCCCTTTCCGTGCTCCTTCTATGGCATGGGTGAGGGATTCCCGTGCAGAATGTTAGAACTGGTGAGTCTTTGCCTTACGTTAGAACATCTGGGGACTCAGAAATCACCAATGCTGGGCGGGGCTGTCCACCTAGAACCATTAAACTCACCTGGGGGCAGGGCCTAGACACAGGTATGCCCCTCAACACCCTGGTGATCTCCAAGTGCCACCAAAGCAGGGAGCACTGGTAAAGTGATGCTCAGAGCTGGTGGGACACTGCGGCAGCGCAGTGGCTAGCACGGCCTGTCTCCTCCGCGGGCCACCGGCCCTTGGCTGCGAAGTGGAACGTGACCATATACACCCAGGGGGTAATCCCCAAGCACAGAGCAACATCCTCCTTAGGCTCTGCCCGTGAGCCGCAAAGGAGGCCCCCCTCCCACACTCTGGGGGCTCCCATGAGGCTGCTGCGCCCCCTGCAGACTGGGACTCAGAACACCCACACCTGGGCCGCAGGCAGCGACAGCTCCGCCTCAGCCAGCCACGGCCTGCAGGGGCGGCTTGAGAGACCCATCACATGCACAGGACACGGGTGCTGTGGATGGCACCTGGCATGACTTCCTGGGTTGGTTTTAATGTGGTATTGACGATTAAACTAGGGCCCTCACTCTGAGCTATCTCCTCAGACCCTTTACTGTTTATCTGAGACAGGGTTGCTAAGGTGACCAGAGTGGGCCTGAACTTGAAAATTCTCCTGCCTCAGCCGCCCAGAGTGCTGGGATTACAGATCTGCACCACTGGGCCAGGCCCCGTTTCCCAGTCCCATAACTTAGAGACAAAATAAGACACGGGTTAACAGAAGGCGTCTGGAATACATGCGCTTGACTGCACCTCGCCACAGGCGAGCACTGGCCTCGTGGAGGGAAGGCCTGCCTGGGTGCCCGGCCCTGCCCTGGCGAGCCCTGCGAGTTGGGCTTCAGGGCAACAGCCTCAGTACTGACGGTTCTCCAACACACTGTGATTGCTTCCCCCCCCCCGGTGCAGAAGGTTTTTCTTGGAAAGGGATGCGGAGAGGGTTCTGTGGACACAGATTTGGCCCTAGGTGTGGGCGCCAAGTGGCACTTCTGTGAAAATGGAACACAGGAGACACCATGGCATTCACCCTGAGCATGCGTGCCCTGGCGCCCACAGGCACAGCCTCACCTGGTACTGCTGCCCCGTGCACAGGACGAGGTGGTCATACGGCACCACTGTGTTGTCCTCGGAAACCAGCACGTGCTTGGCCGCTCTGTCGATGCCAGTCATCCTCCCGGCCACCACGTTAACCCAGGAGCTCAGGGACATCAGGGCATAATCTTTGTCATTAAAACAGTGGCTGCAGAGAGAGGAGCTCTGTGAGTGACATTTGAGCAGCTGACAGCGGGCACTAATTAGACATCTGGTGTGCTGGTCCAGGTCCCCCGGTGGGCCCAGGCTGCGCTCCTGCTGCGAGTTTACTGGGACACGTACAAGGAGATTTTTTCGTTATGAAACACTTAGTCACCAATTGACATCTTTCCATTAGGGCTAAATCGTTCCACCTGGCTTAGGCCGGTGAGCAAGAGGAGGGCGCGTGCGTGTGTGCGTGGGCGTGCGAGGCCACTTGGATTCTTTCTCCTGCTTCTGTTTCACAGTGGCTATAAACTGTTCTTAGCTGTTGAACTGTGCTCCTGACCACAGACTCAGAGAGAAAAGTGACAGGGACAGTGACGGCCCTGAGCGTCTCACGGGCAGGGGTTGCAGGCCTGTGACACCCAGAACTCTTCTATTCACTAATACTTCCCAGTGAGTGTCTCATTCTTCTGGTTCATGCACAGCTTTGTGCCCAAACAACAAAACATCTTGGATTAAGAGGTGTCAAGATGGGCCGGGTGGCACACACCTGTAATCACGGCACTCTGGGATGCTGAGGCAGGAGGATCCCAAGTTTGAGCCTGACTTGGGTAACTTAATGACTTGGTAAAATCTTGTCTCAAAAATAAAAACTAAAAAATGGGTTGGGAAAATATCTTCGTGTGAAGGCCCTGGGCTGGATCTCCAGCGGAGGGGTGGGATGGGGTGGGGTGGGGGGATCAATTAGGGGATTATGTTCAAAGCAAGTCCACCACCAGGGCGAAGGTGACTTCTGCGAAGTGGCCACGTTGGGGTTTCAAGTGCAGGGTGGATTTGGTGCTGCGGCTTCAGAGAACTGGGGGCTGTATGGGTTCTGCTGACTGTAACATAACCAGAGCAGGTTTCTTATGGTTTTAAATTTATTTCAAGACTTGGGGGAGAGATATTTTTCCAAGGTTTTCCAAAGGGTCTGATGTTGCGCATGCCACAGACCAAGATGCTAAGGGGATGGGATCGTGCATGTTTCATTGACATCTAGGCTACATGATCCTTTCAGTAACAGCCAGGCCACTATCCATGTCCCCAGCAGCCTGGACCCTGGGACCCAGTGGAGCCCAGCTCCCAGCTCTCTCTACAGGAGATGTCCGGCCCATCTCCGTCCTCCACCCTGCAAGGAACACCCATGAGAACACGGGGATGGTGTTCTGTCAAGTGACATGCCCAGTGAAGGGCATTATTCTAAACAATTTTAATGATACATAATCCTGTTTACTCTCTTTGCAGGCAAACAGGATTCTAAAGTAGTAATGGGAGAACATTTTTCCTTTTTGATCCACACCGGGGTCTGTCACCACACAAAGAGAATTCTAGCAATAGATGCATATTAGCCTGGAGCTCTGGGCTCTGCATCTCTCTGGGAAACAACACTTAAAAACAAGAAAATTTCCTTTAAAAAAAAAAACCAAGAAGAAAAAGAAATCAGGGCTGGCCTGTCAGGGAAATAATGGGTAGGGAGATGAAATTCTCTTTTTAAAAGCCACATTGATAGCTTTTCAGCAACATGGGAATCATCACCGATCCTACGTTCAAGAGGGCCGAGCCAAGCCTTGTCCCTGCCCGAAACATGCGCCCCAGGTGAGGATAAATTACATGCTGTTAGTGCATGCACAAGGGTGTGTCTTCTGAGGATCTGCTTCAAGGCAAAAGCTCTCCAGGGAGGTTTGCAGAAGGTGAAGGCAGTGCTTTTTTAAATGACAATAGGGCACCGTTGACCTTGCCAGCACGAATAGTTCAGAGTTCAAATCTACCCCGTCCAGGAGTACCTGGCACTGTGGGGGGGTTGTGGGGGGGGTCTGGTTTTGAGGAACCCTTACACAGACACATAAAGAAGTTTTAAGAGGGATTGGAAGAACGCCTCTGTGGTTAAAGCATTTGCCTAGCAAGCACTAAGTCAAGAGCTAAGTACCCGAGTTCGACTCCCCAACACCACATAAGCTGGGCATGGTGGCGCACGCCTGTAATCCCAGCACTGGGAGGCCGAGACAGGAGGATTGCTATGAGTCCAAGGCCAGCCTGGGATGCAGGGCCATTAGATCCACCCAGGTACAGGACCGCCCACAGTCTCTGTCACATGCAGGAATCTACCCGTGAAGACGTTGCCCAAATGATTTCCTAGGCCCAGTTAGGAAGCACCAGGATCCGAACGCCAGGACTGCCTGGCAGAGTGCCTCTGCTGGGGCTCTTGGGGAAAGAGGCCGGGCACCAGAGTCCACAGTGAAACTTCATCTTTCTCCAGCAAGCTTGGCCTTGACTCAAAAATAATGTGAAGAGAGCCAGGCCCGTGGTACAGGCCCATCATCCCAGCCCTTTGGGAGGCCGAAGGAGGAGGATCGCAAGTTCAAGACTAACCTTGGCAACTTAGCAACTTGGTGAGACTCTATCTTAAAATCAAAAACATTTGTTAAATGTGCTGGGGATGTAGCTCTGTGTGAAGACCCCGGTCTTTATCCTCAGTACCAACCCCAGCGCCACCTCCATGCCCCCAACACACACACCCACCCACCCACCCGTGAGCCAGGGCCAGGGACAGAACTCAGGGGTAGAGGCTCGCTTGTATGAGGCCTTAGGTCCCCCCCCCCAACCCCCCAGCAATGAAGGGAGAGATGAGGAAAGATGTCCTCACGGGAAGCCCTGGGCACAGGAGAAGGGGCAGCAGGACAGGACAGGGAGGCTTAGGAGAGGGCCACGGTGCTAGGTGCCGGCACCACGCCCGGGTGGAAGGCTCAGCCCCAAGCTCCCGGGGCTTAATTAGAGACCAGCCCCAGGGCAGCAAAGTCAGTGGAGACCCGAACGTATTGGAACCAGAACCTTCAGAACCCGGAAGGACCGCAGAAGCCTTCAGAGGATTAACTGGGGCACCCTTATGAGAAGCGCCATTATAATTAACTTTCAATTATTCAGGGCCGATCGTCCAATTAGTGGCTTCCTCCTGCTTCCTTGCTTCCTGCCCGCCGCCCTCTCTCTCCTCAGCACCCCAGCCTGGGCCTCTGGGCAGCGCCAGCGCCTCAGCCCAAGGGGAGGGGCGGGGACAGCATGGCCTTTAACGAGGGCTCCGGACACCATGAAACCTGGTACTCAGGCTGAGGAACTGGCGCGATCACACCGAGTGACATTTGCACGTGGGCACCTCCTTAGTGGGGGTGGGGAATGACGTGACGGGCAGGGCCGGGCCCAGGGCTCTGGCAGCAGTTCGGAGGGTTGTGCTGCACACAGTCGCCCATGCAAGGCGCTGGTGGAGGGGGTGTCTACTCTTCAGGGACTGAAGGTGTTCACAGGCGCCTGGGTAAGTTCATCTACTCCCTGAAATTTCAGGTACTTATTTTTTTACAGTCCAGAACATGGAACCCAGGGCCTTCAAACCGAGCTACATCCTACCCATTCCAGGGTTTTGGTTTTGAGACAGGGTCTTAGCTACTTTTTCATTGCTGAGACATAATACCTGATACCCATAATTTAAAGAAGGGAAGGTTTAGTTTAGCTCCCAGTTTAAAGACAGGTGGAAATGGCATGAAGGGTCGGGTGGAAAAGCGGATCACAGCACCTCAAGGGGAAGGAAATCAGGCTTGGGGACAAACTGGGGCAAGAAACGATCTTCCCTCAGCGATCTGCTGCACCCTGGGTGACGCCCACACCCCCAGTGACCCGACCCTCCCGAGTAGGACCCACTGCCTCACCGCACAGAAAGCCCACAAAGGGTCCACACCACCCAGACACGCGAGGCTTCTGGGGGACACTGCACATCCAGACACCCTGCAGCAGGCAGGGTGTCCTTACACTGCTAACCTGCCCAGGCTGAGCTCAGGCCTGACAGGGCTGGGTGGCAGTGAAGCCCCTACCGCGGTCGGAGCCCTGGCCTAGGTCCTGGGGACGGCTTCTGCCTGTCGCGTTTGCATGGTAAGATTCAGAATGTACAGCAGATCATGAAAGGCAAACTCAACATCTCGACAGAATTAGGGGCCTTTAGTACACGCTGCATGGGACAGGCGCTGCAGGGCGGCCGGCCTGCCGAGTCTGAGGGAGATAAATGCCGGCGGTGTGACCGAGGCGGAGAGAGGAAAGGCGGTGGAAGCCGACGTAGAGAGGAAGCCGACCGGAGCGGACGTCAGCTGGGGCACTCGGGAGCTGTGGCGCTACGCGCCCTGGGGCCTCAGAGCCGCCAGCCGACCACTCCAGCCCTTGGACACGTGAGGCCAGTCAGACCGAGGTGCTGAGGGTCTCACTAAGCCACACGTGATCGGTTGCGTGTGCCTAGCAGCTGCAGCGTCAGAGGGCAGCGGAGCTCTGGGCCACAGAGGCTGACCGGGTCTGTGGGGCCCCTGCACTGAGAACGCAGGCTGGCAAGAGCGCCCACCCGGCCCGCGGCCTGCCCACATCGAGTCCGGCCGGCTCTGCTCTTCCTCTGCCACACCCGATGTGGGGTGCGTGCAGACTTTCACCCAGTGCAGAGAATTCATTTTTTCTTTTTCCCCCTAGTACTGGGCATTAATCTCAGGGCTTATGAACTCAGCTATATCCACAGCCCATTTTCTATTTTTTTATTTCGAGATAGTCTCTCACTAAGTTGCTACGTTGCCCAGGCTGGGCTCGGACCTGTGATCCTCCCACCTCAGCTTCCCGGACGGCCGGGCCGCCACTCCTGGCAGGAGATCCCTCCTCTTCAGGCATCACCAAAGCCAGCATCTCCTGGGGATCGTGTGATTTAACAGCAGCAAGAGGGGAAGAGAGCAAAGGGCGGCTCAGGCGCCAACCGCCACCCTTGGCTGGGGACTGGGGTTGTGCTACGTGTTTAAGAATTCTGTTAGCCTTACGTTTGAGATTCATAGTGCCACCAACCAGGCCGAGAAGCTGGTGCACGTACACGTCGCACCCTGACCGTGGTTACCCCTCTCACCGCCCCCCTCAGCCCCTCCGCAGTCTGCCTTTCTACTTTCTCCCATCTTTTACTTTGCTCCTTTTTTTTGTTGTTTTTGGTTTGGTTTTCTCAGATTTGAAAAATCTTGGCAAGTTTGGCCTTGTGTGTCCGCTTTGCTCTGCTAAATGGAGCAGTCTCAGGGTATAAGTCATGCTAACATTGTAACTAAGAACCCAGCACACGTGGCATATCATACCTCAGTTACTGTGGCTTAGGTCTGGAAGTGTCATGTACTTGGATGTTATCGGTTGCCTATGGAACCACGCGCTGCTAGATAGGGCCTAGTGTGGAGGGGGGGGATTATGGGCATGTGGTGGGTTACAGGTGTGTGGTGGATTAGGGCCTTGAACCTGGAAGGGGTGGAGCACTGCAGCTGGACCCCGAGGGGCAGATCCCTAGGACGGGACCTGGAAGGGCACGTGCCCCTTCCTCCCTTCCTTCTGGGACCTGGCTTCCCATTTGCAATGCCACGAGTTGCTGCTTCCACCACTGCTGGCTGCCCACGAGTCAACAGCGACCTTCTGAAACTGTGATCTAAAATAAACTTTCTCACTTCTAATTTGTGCATGTTTTTATTTTGTCACAGCAACTAAAAGCAACTAAAGCATTGTTCACAATCCAATAAAACAGCCAAGGCTCAGAGCGAAGGGATCCCTTGCCTCACACCCTCCCGGGTAGGGCAGGGCCAGTCTACATGTTCCTACAGTCTACATGGTCCTGTGTCCTAGTCCTGCACTGTCATGTGGAATGATATTTCTCAAAAAAAAAAAAAACCCAAAACTTATAATCTGATAAAGGTTCAGTTCAAAATGATGCCAGACCTAGCGGTCCCTGTAATCCCAGCACCCTGGGAAGCTAAGGCAGGATGATCACAAATTTGAGCCCTGCTTGGGGAACTCAGCGACTTAGCAAGATGCTTTCTTGAAAAAAAAAAAAAAAAAAGAAAAAAAGAAAGGCAGTTGGGCTGTGGACGTAGCCCGGGGGAAAGCCCTGAGCTGTACCCTCGTACCACTGCACACAGGGAGCTACGGACTTCCTTCAGTGTCTGAGGGCAAAAAGTAAAGCAAGTGCTTTTTGTGTGAAAGGAACCCCACCCCTCCACCCAAAGGGGCCCATTTCTCTTTCCCTCACTGGAAAACTCGGGAGACGATTTGCAGAGGCAGGGAGCCTACTCCTTCTGAACACGCCCTCTGCTGTAGGAAATCAACCTCACTGGAACCTGTGTGGAGCTGTGTGACCCTGGACGGGCCCTTCCCAGACTAGGTGTCTTGAGACACCAGTCCTCCTGGGACTGAATGAGATGCTTCCTGGGGCGGGTACAGAAGGTCTCTGCTTGGTCGGCCCCTGATTACTAACCGCAAACACAGCCTGGTGCAAATAATAGTTACAGACAGAAAGAATAAAACGCATGGCTTAAAAAAAAAAAAAAAAAACCAAGTGGCGCATGGACGTGAGACTCAAACCCCAGAAAGGTGTCCCGTGGGACACAAGCATGGCCAAGGCTGCACTGCCCGGTGGTGTTGCTCAAAGGCCATGCACAGCGCGGCCAGGTCCGTGGGCACCCTCCCAATGCCTGGAACAGGGCAGGTGCTCTCCCCACACCCCCAGGGCACACCCGCTGCAAAGTGGTTTGAATCCGTAGTTCGCTTTCCATTCCAGCCTGAAAACCCGGCTGCATGACTGAGAAGACCCCAGCCCCAGAGGGAAAAGCAAATAGAATTCTTACTCGCTTGCTAAGAACTTCCTGTGCTCCTTTTCCAGAAGTTTCTTTCCTGGAAGTCCATGAGTTGAGATCAAGGTGAGATTATTAAACTTCAGGTGAGAGCTGAGGAGAAAGAACAAAGAAAAGGTGGTCACGTGGACTTCCAGGAGGCCACACTTCAACTGTGTGTAGCTTCCTTCCATGTGGCAACTGACTAGGGCTTTTATTTTGAAGCTAGCAGCCCTGTTCACACAAGTCTTCAAACAGAACCATCTACATGCAAAGAGGAAGATGGTGCTGGAGCTGCCAATGGCGGAAGATTTCGAAAGCTACACAGTGTAACTCAGGCATTAGCTTTTTTTTTTTTTTTAAGCCTTGGTCTCAAAGTAAAATAAATACATCTTACAAGTCGAGGGGAGGGAAGTCAATTCAGTATAAGCTAATGCCCAGTCTGAATTTTTTCTCTCTCTCTCTTTTTTTTTTTTTGAGACAGGGTCTCACTTGGTAGCCCAGGCTGGTCCTGAACAGCTGGCCTTGGACTCAGGACAATCTGCCCATCTCAGCCTTCCAAGTGCTGGGGTTACCGGCGTGCACCACCACAACCCGCTTTATGTGGTGCCGGGGGATCGATCTCGGGCCCTTGCACTCTGCCATTGCACCAGGCCCCCAAAACTGAATTCAAATGAATTGTAAGCCACTGGAGTGAGGACCATTCCAACTCAGCCTGTACTCCGAGGGTTTTACCTGCCAGTAAGCCCTTGTAGCCGACCGCGGGGTCAGCAATGTTAATAGCCTTATCCTATTAGGTCAAACTGAGGCGGCGACCAGCCAAGGCTGCACAGGTGGCGTATCTGGGACTCTCCTGCAGACGCCCCAGGCTGCAGACAGGCCGGTCCCCACAAGGGTGCTGGGTGTGCCCACGGCCTGCTGATTTCCTCCCTTCCACTGCAAATCAACCCAGACGGCTTCCCGAATTAGGATGATGTAAACGGGCTGGACTCCATTAGGGAATAATGACACGAGGCAAAGTAGGTATGTGTTCACTATCGTCAAAATTCTGCCGCCAGGCAGCTCCCGCCCAGTTGACTGAAGCCGCGCACGTAAACCCGAAGGTGCCAGAGGGCTGGCCCCTGCACCCTGGGGACCGCAGGTATGGAGGGTGTGCAGCGGCTGCCCGCTTCTCACAGGCCAACATCAGCGCTAGTACTTTCAGACACACGAGCGGTGGTCCAGCTACATGGTGGATTTTTAGCTAAACATATCTTGCCACAGTAAGAGACACCATGCCGCGAATCCCCCGTGCAGAACTTACAGCAATCCTAACAAAAAGGAACTATTCGGAAGACTTACCAACCCGAGGCTAGAGATGGTCCAAGATGGGGGCCTGCGCGCGCGAGCGGCGGCGGAGCTCCGGTCCGGACCGCAGGGCAGCGGCTGCTGGAAGGACAGCGGTGAGGACCGGGCCCAAGATCAGCGACAGGCGGACGGGCGAGCGGAGACTGCAGCGAGACGGCGACACCGCTCTGCAGTGCGCCGCGAGCGCGCGCCCGCCGGCGAGGGCTTTCCCAGAGCGAGACGCTGTAAAAGCGCCTCTTCCTTCCTTTTATAGCGTTGGAGTCCCAGTAGGCCCTCCCACATCCGGGTGGGCGCTCTTCCCTCATTGGCCGGCCCACAAGTCACTCACACTCTAATCCAGGCTGGTTCTCCATTCCCAGTCTAGGCGCGGTTCCCAGCCCCTAATCCAGGTGTGCTTCCTGATTGCCTCACGTCCACACGATCTCTCCAACGTTTACACCTGTCACAATCCTCCTCCTCGCTTCACACACTTAACCTGTGTCCTTGCCGCCTTCAGAAGCAGTTTGGCAAGTTCTCTCGAGTGTTGTTCGCGGCACTGTCACGACTGCCTCAATGTCCTGAACTGACTGAAAACCTTGACCTTTCAAGGTAATTTTGACTTTGGAGAAGAGCCAGAAGCAGCACGATCTGGTGCCAGGTCTGGCAGCCGGGCGGATGAGGGCGCACCGCCGGGTTCTGAGGAGCCTGGTTTCTGTTGGGTGGCGCTCTGCAGCTGCAGTCACCGTATTTTATTTTGTATCCACCCCCCTCACCAAATTAGTATTTGCACGGCACGTGTCTGTGATACCTAATGACCACATCCCACCTGGGGAATCAGCGCAAATCCACACCACACCTCGGTCGCTTCTCAGTCCCCAGGTCCATCGCCACACGTCTACCTAATTGCGTCCTGTGATCCTGGTTTCATTTTACTCTTTGATTATATTTTGGGTTTCTCTTATGAGATAGTTCAGGTGGTATTTCATGGCGTCTGACTTACCTCACGGAGCAGAATGATCTCCAGGCACACCCCGTTCCTGGGAATGCCCCACGTGTGCCTGTGAACGCTACCCCTCGTGTACACGTAGCGCGTGCTCATGCGCTCATGATACACACCTGGTAGAGATGCCCACGCAGGATGATGTTCAGCTCCAGCAGTGGCAACAACAGGGGGACACAGACACCCACAGCAAGGGGGAGTGCGTTAAAGGGTATTAAAGTACGAAGACACCGCCTAAAATGCGCCTTTTACTGTAATGGTTTTTTTAGTTGAACGTTCACAGAGGTGCTTCTCACCCCTCCTATGATTACCGCAGTCAGGGTACTGAGGGGCGAGTGGGGAGGGAATTCTAGAGGCCGCTGCAACCGGGCCGCTGCGCTGTCTAGCGTCATGAGGCTGCCCAGGGCCAGAGCCACATTCAGAGGGACTGAGCTTCCCAACAGGAGTGCCAGAGGTGGCAGGGCGGGGACACACCAAGCCGGGGTGGTCCTGTGTTCAGTATCCAGACTGCAGTCCTGGTCTCTCTCCTCCTCTCCCTCTGCCAAAGCTCTGGAGCACGGGTCTGTGATCCCAGCACTCTGGGAGGCTGAGGCAGGAGGGTCCGAGGTCAAGACCAGCCTGGCAACTCAGCAATTTAGCGAGGCCTTGTCTCAGAAAATGAAACTAAAAGTGGGCTGGAGCCGCAGCTCGACGCGAAGGCGCTAGATTGATCCCGACACCACCACTGCAGCAGCAATGACAAACACATGGGCCGTGACCAACGAGGCACCCCTCCAGCGTGAAGACCGGAGCCACATGGGACTCTGAGCCTCCTTCCCACGCTGGTCCCCCCAACCCACCTTCCTCCCCGCTGTCTGGCACTGGACACCAGGCCTAGGGCATTCAACTGACCATTTTTATTTTTGATTCTGGGACAGGGTCTCATTAAGTCTCTAAGTCGCCCATACTAGGCTCAAATCTGCAGTCCTCCTGCCTCAGCCTCCCAGACTGCTGAGATTATAGGCCTGTGCCCCACACTCAGCTGCCCGTATCGCGTGATGACCCGCACCCACCATCCCATGGCACACGGCTGCCACTCAGCATCTTGCCCAGAGAAACAGACTCAGGGCTGTGGCCCTTCTCCTGCCCCTCCTCCACAGAGCCAGTGGAAACTGCTCTCTATATTAAAGTAAACCCCAGCGGCTCCCAGTTTGGAGGCTTCCCCGTGCGCCCACGACTTGGGAAGGCTCCTGGGTGCCAGAATCAAGCTGCCTGGACTGGACTCTCAACTCTGGCGCTCGCAAGCCCTTGACCTTGGGCAGCAGGCTATTTAATCACAGGGTCACAGGACCCGCTGCCTCGTGGAGGATGGAGCGGTACCTATGGTGTCCCGTGCATTTCCAATGACGCGTGCCAGCCCTATCACCACCACACGTCACGCCTGACTCCCGAGCCGGTGCCGCAGGTCCCTGCAGGCAGGCCCTGACCTCCTTGCCCTTCCTTCCTGAGGCTTTTCAGAGGCCAGCCCTCCTGTGTCACTCACGAGGCGTCCCTCCCCTTGTATGCCGCCAGCGCTTCTACTCCCCAACTTCACAGTTTTCCTGGACAGTTTTCTCTGTAACCTGGTTTGGCAACATCCAAACACGTGGTTTCCTTAACGTGCTACTATCCACATGCACTGGTCCCAAACTGTGACGCTCCTAATGACGCTGAGGACTCTGGCACCCCTGAGGGTGAATACGGAGACGATGCGGTTAAGATTTTACATCTGATTACCTATGACTATTCCCAAAGTTCCCACAGATGGACCAGCGGGTCATGGGCCACAGCTGAGAGTGGCCCGAACACCGCACGACGTGGCAGAGACGGCCGGGCGGCGGACGAGGCAGCGCTCTCAGACCGGACGCTGGTGTCCGGTGTACAAAATCAAAGGCCGCTGCACCCTTGTGGGCGGGGAGGGGTCGAAGTGGGGTGCTGCAGCCAAAGAAACATTAGGCGCGGGCACCTGCCTGCTCATGGAGAATAATCCCGGGGGGATTCGCGTTGCTGTGGATACCTGGGAGGGACGGCACCAAGATCCTCGGGAAACGGAGGGATTAGAGTATCCAGGGAAATAAGCACAAGGTATTGCGTTTCAGCCCGGGCTGCAGGGCACAGCGGCAAAATTGGGTCTACCCGTCCTCAGCCTTGAGACAAGGCGGCCCCACTGCCAATTTATTGAGAACACGAGACCAGAAATACAGGCAGCAGAATCTACCAACCGGCTCAGCAGCGGCTCTGGATTTTTCTTCTGCTCTCTCTTTCCTCTTTCCTCATTTCTCCTTTCTCTCCAAAGGCAAAGGCAACCAAGGCACGTGACTTAAATTACTTTTAATTGAACAAATAGATAATGTAGAAGAAAACAAAAATCACCTCGGTTGATCAAAACGTTTCGTTCGAATTTACTAAAACTTCTGCTGTCTTAGTTATACAAAGCAGGGATGAAAGTATTTGCCTGATGACAGCAAATCCTAATTCAAAATAGATATTTGAACCAACTGCATATTTCACTAATTAAAGAATTACTCAGATTTAATTTAGTTTTACAGGTGTAAGGTAATATCAGTCAATTAGTGATTAAATGCCAGGTGGGGGCTAAAAGACCGGGAGTCACATGAGCTTCCACCACTTCAAGAAAAATACAGGACAAAACAAACTACAACGAAATATTTACTCAAAGCTTAGGACAGGTTAAGGGAATCATTCTTTTGCAATGTTTTCTTTTTACACCATAAAAGATTTTTTTGGTACATCTTGAGCTGGTTTCTTTCTTTCTTTCTTTTTTTTTTGCTACTAAAAATAACATTGTGGCTGCACCCAAGGCCACAGAGCTGTGGGTAATGGCATGATGTGACTTCCAGGAGGAGCCAGAGGGGTGGAGAGTTGGGTGGAGGGTTCTTGGCACACCTAGAGGAGGGGACGGGGCCTGGGGAGGTGAGGCAGAGGCTACGTGCTCTCCCTGCCCTTACTACTCTCTTCCCCTGGGTGCCTGGCTGCACCTGGAGAGCGGGGTCAGAGCTCCTCTGTCCTCATCAGTCCCTGAAGGACCCAGGATGGGGCCTGGCCACGGGACAAGGAGCAGGTCTCTTAAGACCACTGGGAGTACAGACCTGTATTTTGAGTCAGAGGAACCAACACCAGGACCCCCTGACATGGAGTGATCTGAGTGCCCCACGGGGTTCCCACCAGGCTGCGAGGGAAGGGGAGAGGCATGGGGGCTGAGCTTAACGGGGAGCAGAGGGGACTTAAAATCGCAGATGGGAAGTGTATGTACCTGCACAAGACTAACACTTCAGTCCTTCTGGGAGTTTGGTGGGGGGGAATCCACGTAAACAAGTGTCACATCTGAAGTATCAATGGAAGAATGGGATTAGAATGTGGGAGTCTGGTAGAGCAGACAAATCAGTTGGAATTTTTCTTCATAATTTAGGGAAAATGATTAATGATACTGTAATACATATATGAAGCAAAAGCATTATACACTGATGCTTTGAGCACATGTGTATTTTTCAGCATATACAAGATATAAATACCAAGATGGCACCTAAAAAAGACAAAGCAGAAAGTCCTTGAACTAAAAATATGTCAAAACACACGACACAAGCCAGCCATTTCCATAGGACTGAATAACAACGCATTATGGGACTGGAGAGCGATCACTTGGTAGAAAAGGACAGTAAGGGTTTTGTGTTCTAGGCCAATGACGGCAACTAGGAAGCTTCAGTAACACCTCATGGCAGGACCCTCTGTGGCTGGTCCTCTTTCCTGGGCCTACATCCCTCAGTGACAGTGGAATGCTGGAGGCTTGACGCCTGTGTTCTATGAGGTCCAATTTAGTACGTAAGGAAGAAAAACACAGGGCAATAACTTCAGCTACATAATGTGAACAGCGATTTAGTAACCAGGTATAGGTAAGCCCTGAAGTAATAGTAGGACTTGTCGAGAATTAGAAAATGTGGTTTGGAAAGCACACCCATACATAGGTTAGCTACAAAGGACAATTATGGGAGAAATAGTTTCCTCCTAGAAAAGACCAGCAATTCTGAGGATGTATATACATACAAGCTCCCTAAACCCAGCTGCATGTCCAAAGTACCTGTGAAGTCTGTAAAAACCCCACACACCGCTAGGACCTAGCCCAGCCCACGGATGTGCAATCTACTCCAACCCCCGCCACCTAAAAGGCCAGGCCCTGTGGGATGGCATGTCTGTTGCTTATGCAATGATCACTCAACATGCAACCTGAGGCCTGGGAAGGGGATTCTCACTATTTTCCTCTATGATATGTTCTTAAAGTAAAAGAGGAGTATCGAAGTGGGTATTTTTTTTTTTCCAAGTCAAGAGTCTCACATGTGGGTAGAGTCGGAATCTGTGTCTGGAAGATCTATTTCAGGGACTTCATTAGGGAACATCATGGCATCCAGAGCTGTGTGCCCAGCGGACAGCCTGGCCTGGCCTGGGTCTCATACAGCAACCCCTAGAACAACCACTCTCCTAGGTCATGGGGGGTAGACACGCCCTTGGAGGTGAGCCTGGGCCTGCCCTACCTCTGTCTCTCGGCTTCCTGCCTGCTAAGCTGAGTAGCTTTGCTCTGCACACGCTGTACTGCGCTGTTCTGCCCCACCCAGGCTCCATGGGACCAGGAGAGACCATGGAGGGAAACATCTGAAGCCACAAGCCTATGTCCTTCTAAGTTTATTCCCATAGTGATGGAAATCTGCCTAACACATCACCTGTGTCTCAGGCCTCCTTGAACCCTTACCCCCTGGATGTCCACCCAACACCAGGTGGCGTAAGTGGGGTAGGGGTCACTCTGACATCTGTTGTTCCCTCAGTGCACCTGCGCACAGCACTGCTCTTACCAGGACAGAGAGCTCTGGGTGGGCATCAGAGCCTTCGTCTCCCCTCCAAGGGGAGGAGGCAGGGACAGTGGAACCACAGCTGAGCACACCTTGAGCCCTCTTCAGGGCAGCAAGAACAACCACCCACTCCCGACACAGCCTTCTGAGCTGCTTTTGTCTGCACCCATGTGCTTTGCTGAGAGGCAACTGTTAAGAACTTTAACGAAGCTGGGCCCAGCGTGGTGCAGGCCTACACTCCCAGCACTCTGGGAAGTTGAGGCAGGACCACAAGTCCTCAAGCCCAGCCAGGGCAACTTAGCAACTCAGAGAGACTGTCTCAAAATCAAAAATAAATATGGGCTGAGGATGTGGCACAGTGAAAAGGCCCTAGTATCAAGCTCCAGTACCATAAACAATTTAAAAAGAAAAGAATCACCACAGCCCACCAAAAAAAAAAAAAAAAAAAAGGCAATAACTGAGCTGACTGTTCCTTAAGAAAAGGCTTCCTCAAACCCTGGGGGGCAGGAGTGGGTAACTTCAGTAAATGGAGAGGCCTTTACTGGACTCAGCTCAGGAGCCCCACTCGTGATAGGTGGCTGTCCGGGTCACCACACTTGCTTCTCATGGCAGGATGCCACGCTGTTCTGCTGTGGGAGCGGGAGGTCAAGGCTCTATGTTTGACACCTTCTTTTTGCTCCCCCGGCCCTAGCCTGGCACCAGACCTGTCTCTGCCACAAACCCAGATGGTCCCACCCTGATGCCTCCTGGGGGGACTGTGCCCTGAGCCGCTTTCTGCTTCCCGGGCTCCCCAGAAGTAGCTACATGCATACCACTGCCCGTGCCACCTCACTGCCTCCACTCCGGTGTGGACAGGGAAAGACACACCCTTGGGTTCATGCAGCAGAGACCCCCAGGGCAAGACAGGCTGGCCACTATCCTGCTCAGGGGGCTTCGCCTCTGAGGTCAGCAAGAAGCGTTGACTATTTAATTAGTCACCTAATTAGGGACAGGCTACACTGAAGGTTTCAGATGTCCTCAGACTCATGGAAGATAAAAGCCTAATTAAGCAGCTGGCACCTGGCTGCTACCGCCAGCACCCACAGCCTCTCCCGATGCCATGCGGAACTGCACGACCGGCCACGGCAGCAGCTCCAGGCACAGCGGGCCACTCCTGACCTCCCGCCTCCCTCAGCCATTGGGCTATGAAGGGGTGCACATCCAGGCCGGGAGAGCCAAGACTTCTTCCTCCCCCGCCGGGATTAGTGGCTTGGTTGGTGTCTTCTTGTTCTCTGTACTGGGGATCCAACCCAGGGCGAGGCCTTCACACTGAGCTACATCCCAACGCTTTTTAGCTCTGAATCTGAGGCAGGGTTTCTGTGGGTTGCTAAGGGGCCCAGACTGGGCCTGAACTTGGGATCCTCGTACCTCAGCCTCTCAGAGCGTGGAGACGGCGGGTCTGCGCCACAGGCCTGAGCTCGTGGTTCACTGTTCTTCGAGCAGCCTTTTTGCAATACTGGAAGACAACGGGCTAGCACGGCCCTGCACCCAAATGCCCGTACGTCTATCACCAAGGGGTGTGGGGATGCTGCCGGGATGCTCTCGGCCACCGCCCTCCCGTGGGCCACCTGCCTGTTTGTACTGTGACGTTTCAGGCTCAAGAGAGTCTTCACGTCAGGCTACAGTCAGGACAAATCTAGAATGATGGATTAGACTGTAGGCATATCCAGCCTGTGTTCTGCTGGGTTTTTGTCCCTAATTTACAAAAATGTCACAGTAAAAATTTTGTGTGTGTGTGATCCTGAGAATTGAGCTCAGGGCCTACATGTTGAGCTACATCCAGCCAATTTTATTTCTGATCTTGAGGCAGGGTCTTGTTACGTCACCAGGACAGGCCAAGCTGGGCTCAAATTCACAATCCTCTTCTCTCAACTTCCCAAAATGCTGGCATGGGAGGCGTGATCACCACGGCCAACTTCTAACTTGAGGCTTGGGAAAAGCAAGGTGTGCCCCAAGGAGTGACTGCTCTGGTCACGCAGCAAGGCTGAGATCTCACGGCAAGCCCTCCTCTGGACTCTGGAGGCCTTGATGGTGACGTGAGCGCACCTGGTGCCATGGTCGTGGGGCCTCAGGACAGCAGGCTGGCTCAAGACCTCTGCTAGAGTTGGACAGCTTCCTGGGTGATGGCTCCTCTGGGCTGTGACATTCCCCAGGCACAGAGGACATAGGGCTACCTCGGGCCACGTGTCCGGCACTAGCTGGCAGTAGAAGTGGCTCAAAGCCAAGGCTGCTGCTGTCTGGTTCCCCCTTGTGGATGTGGTTGTAAAGAAGTCCCATTCAAAATAGTGCTGAGAAAAAGGTGCCCAGAATACCTAGCATGCCCACGCCGAGGACGGCCGTCCCCAAACTGCCAGCCCCACACCACGGCAGCCAAAGGTCCCCGCCTCCATCCCTCATGAGAACTGCAGGATTCTTTTCCTTCCTTTTTTCCCCTTAATTCTTTTTGTGGTACTGAGGATCAGGACCTTTAGAATGAACTCCATGTCTCAACATTTTTTTTTGAAAAAACCTAATTTAATTTTTAATTTTTTTCGGTATTGGGAATTGAAGCCAGAGTCTGTACAATGAGCTACATCCCCATTCCATACTCTCTTTTTATTTTAAGACAGGGTATCACGAAGTTGCCCGGTTCAGACTCAAACTTGTGATCCTCCTGTCTCAGCCTCCCACAGTACTGGGATTTTAGGCACGAGCCACTATGCCCAGAGATGCAATTTTCAAATAATTCCGTTCACAGCTTGAACATTGTGAGTTCCATAAAGTACAGCTGTATGTCACGGCCAGTGTCTTTCCATCCAGCTTACTGCAGAGGCATGGTGCTCCCTCCCTGGGTCCCCAGGGCCTTGTTCTCCCCCGGCAGCGCTCAAATCTCAGCCTGAGGCCTGTGCCCTGGCAGGGGAGGGGACGGAAAGAAGCTAGGGTGCCCTGGCCCCCAGAAGACAGACTCACGAGAGTCTGGGTAGCTGCCCACGCCCTGGAATGACCTCTGCGCTCTTCCCCGCAGAGCAGCCTGCAGCTCTGTGAGCTGATGGAGTGGCTCCATGGCCAGAACCGGGGAGCCACCGGGGAGTAGGCACAGAGGAGCCAGGCCACTGGTGCGTGTCGCACGTCACCTCCTCCCGAAGGCTGGGGAGGCCTGTGCCAGGAAGGACTGGACACAGGCGTGACTTGCAGGCCTGACAACCAGACAGGCCTGACACAGGCTTGCCATCCCCGCACTCTGGGACGCAGAAGCAGGAAGATTGCAGGTTTGAGCCCAGCTTAGGCAACTCGGAAACTTGATAAGACTGTCTCAAAATCAAAAAATTAAAAATGAGCTGGGGATGTAGTTCAGCGTGAATGTTCTGCTCTTGATCCTCAGTATCCCCAAAAAATAAGAGGAGAAGGAGGAGCCCCTATGGATGGGTGTCAGTGACGGCAGATGTCCTGAAAACCACAACAGCCACACAGCTCCCCTTCCCCCCAGGTTTCCCCCAGCACACAGTTCGTGTCCTGCCATCTGGGGACCAACTGTGGGCATCGCCTTGGATGTTCCAGGAGCACCTGTGGCCCTGAGGAAGGCTGGACACACCAGGGTACAGGATTTATGCCAGGAATGCTCCTTGGAAGAGCAGGCCAAATGCCTGCTGTCACTTCCTGCCTGGAATTCATGCAAGAGTAGAGCATGGTCTTCTATGTCACCACCTGACCGGATCTCCAGACTTTCTGGAAGAGGAGGCCACTGTCCTGGGCTCAGGAGGACTTTCTGTGAACCACAGCACAGCTGTGAGTCTAGAGCTGCTGCCCAAGCGGGCCAAGGAGGAGACGGTCCTAGCTTGTTTCTGAAACGTGAGCCTCGTCACTGCCAGCAGGCGGTGTCTGGGCAGGGCCATGTTTCTTCAATTTCATTACAGTTCAAATCATGTATAAAATTTAGTTCAAGTGGCAACTAAACTGGTAAAACAAAATAGGCAGCTGGTTACTATGGTGATTGCTGATTTAAAATAATTAGAGAAAATAATGAGAAAACGATTTCCCCTCTTAAGGGTTAGACATCCGTAAACTGTACCAGTCTATTCTTAGTGTCTATAATCTGTAATGACGATGGAGAATTATGAGTACTTCAGAATGTTTTAAAAAGGGCTGATTGGAGAATCTAATCAACCTAGTACTTATATCAAAATTTATACTTGCCTTTATTAAATCTAAGTCAATTCCACAGAAAGAAAATTACATGTATATATCTTAATGCGATCGTTTTAAACAACATGTTATTACTGCGTGTACAGCCACATGGAGATCTAAGACCTGTTTGGGATCACTTCCCGACGGCCACGTTTTATACCTCTACCCTGCTAATTCATCATGCTTCCCCAGATTTCTGATTTCTTTATTTCCCATAATTACTGTGTGCAGTACACAACAATCACGGCTGGCTTGGGAACTGGTACACGTGCACGTCAGATCTTAACCCTTTGCGTTTCCCTTTCTTCAGAAGAGTACGAACTAACTTACAGAGAGGAATTTCAAAATTGCCAACCCAAAGGAATGACAAGTATCGGCTGGCACAACAGATACTCCAATTACACAGGTCTTGTTATGACACATTGTACATATGCACCGAAATACCACGCTGGAACACCATGAATATGCGTAATTACTACCTGTCAAAGATAAAGACATATTTCTAAAACAGAGTACACAGGGAAACCGAGACTGCGAAGAGGTGGCAGGTAGGGTTGAACCTAAGTTCCATCTACAAGTTCAAGTCCGTGGACTCGAACCCAGGATTCTGACTCAGAGATGCTGAAACTCAGGGACTGGATGGGGCAAGACAACTGAAGCAGCAATCCCTGGGAATCCCCGGCAGGAGCGGGGCACTGGAAAAAAGCCAGGTTTGCACCGTGGGGGCAGCGACAGAACAGCGTGGGAGCAAAGCTCAGACGTCTCCCTAGGGTTTTACCCTCATCTCTGATACTTAAGATAGCAGACTGGAAGGGAGGGCCTGGCTGGTACACTGTCTCAGTATGAATGCTTGTCCACATGCAGAAGGCTAGCACCAGTACCTGCACCTGCCTGATCCCAGCCCCGTCTGGGAGTTCCCGGCTTGGCAAGTCTGCTGTGGGCCCTGGGAGCCTGGATTTTTAACAAACACTGTAGATGGTATCTATGATCTGACCAAGCAGAGGAACACTTATGTGGAATAGACATTCCAGGCCATTCGGTCTCTGTCACAGCTACTCATGCCATGTTACATGAAAACAGCCATAAACACACTTAAAGATGAATGTGGCTGTGTTCTAATAAAGTTTTATTCTCAAAGGCAGGTGGCAAGACAGAGCTGGCCAGGGTGGTTAGGAATTTACCATTCACTCTCCATCTAAAATGGTCCATGGATCAATTAATTCTGTGAGAAGATGGTGGCCTGAAGTATAGAAATATTTCATATTTTATTTTATTTTATTTTATTTTTGAGACAAAGTATCACTCTATAGCCCAAGCTGGTCCTGAACTCACTCTGTAGCCCAGGCTGGCCTTGGACTCACAGCAATCCTCCTGCCTCAGCCTCCCGAGTGCTGGGTTTACAGGCGTGCGTCACCACATCTGGCTTATGTGGTGCTGGAGAATCAACTCAGGTACTTAGTGCATGACACAGTGCTTACTAGGCAAGAGCTTTAAGTGCTGAGCCATTCCTCCAGCCCCTTAATTTTTTAGTATTTAAAGTAAATGAAAGGTTGGGGATAGAACTCAATGCTCAGCATGTGTAAGACTCTGGCTTCAACTCCTAGCACTGCAAAAAAAAAATTCATTAATAAAATAAATAAAGAAAGAAAATGGAAAAACTCACCAGAATACCAGCGTCTCTAGGAAGGAGATACCAACAGTGGAGGCACCGACCACGACGATGCGGGCATTGACGGCCACTTTGGGTTCCAGCGTCAGCTTGCGGTTTGTATGGTTCAAGGCGAAACCCACCTGGAAGAAGCACACGAAGACAAAGGGGGAGTTAGGAAAACATGGCCCAGGTGACTCCCCCAGATCAGGAGTGTGTGCAATTTTTAAACCAAGACATTACTGGCAAATCAGGACACAGAATATCCACGCAACACCCACCGTGAAATGCTAGGGGAAGCCATTTTCAAGAAATGTTTGACCTGGATTTTGTTTGCTGCCATGCTGGGCACTGAGCCCTGAGCCTAGTACATGCCAGGCAAGCACTCTACCACTCTGCTACACCCAATCCTCCCACCTCCTTTTTTTTATTTTGCGGCAAAGTCTAACTGAGTTGTTCAGGCTTGGCCTGAACTTGCAGTCCTCCTGCCTCGGCCTCCTGACAGCTTGGATTGCTGCCACATGCCACCGTGTCAAAGTGGTTTTATTCCATTGCTGAGAGTTCATATACACTTAAGAGTTCTTAATGATTAGAGTTGGTAAGGTAAATAATCCCGTGAGACTTTCAAGCTACTTACTCATTCCCTGAGAATTACAGTTCCACGTCTTTCTTATGCCCAAAGTTTCCCAAAACTTTGGAGTGAAATTTAAATTACACCAGGTGGATACTTGAGGATAACTTTTCCTCATTTCTGTACCCCTCACACTACGTAACGCTGTGAACAGCAAGTGTGGAGTGTCTGCCAAACGACATAAGGTGTTGAAGGAAGGGCTGTTCTATCTCTCAGATGCTTCCGGCTGGGGAGGACTGAGGCGCAGAAGGCCACATGGATCCCTTTAACGTCCATGTTTGGATTAGTGGGTTGATGCACATTACCAAAAAGGTCACAGGGCAGCACCCACTGTATGAAACAGCATTTTACAAAGGGATAGGCAGGAATTCTTGGGAGGATGTTACACTACATGCCAGAAGGCCCTGGCTTATCTTTAATTCATTAATTGACCACACATTGTTACTGGATGCTTCTGAGTGTCTGGATGGTAGCAAGAACTGCAGCTGACTGCTCATCAGAAGTGACAGAGGCCGGGGGCCAGAGGCCTGACTCTTGTCCTCCTGCCCTACTCTGATCGATTCTCATTACACCAGCAGTAACTCATCCACTAGGTCAGAAGTCTCCGCATTCTAGTCTGTCAAACTCACTTTTTATTTTCTTAAAGTCCTAAGATCCTAGGAGTTGGGAGTCCAGTAGGAAAATGGACTCTCACAAGTGGGGTTCCCACACACCTTCCAGGGCCTGAGGTGGTGTGGATATGGCCTTAAGCGCCACCATTTGCCAGGTGACATCAAAATTCAAGATAACAAACGTGGAGGCAGAAAACTGTCTTGAGCCAAAGAGTGTACTACTAAACAGGAAAGTAGAACACCACTGAGAGGCTTTGGCCTCTGTCCAGAATTAGCATTTCAGTCCCTCTCTCTTTCTTCCCCCTCCCTCTTTTAATTCAGCACACCATGAATTTTGGAAGAGATAGGGCCATTTCATCTTCAAAAAGGGGCTCTGACTGACATGAGTCACATGACCCCACCCGCCTTGCTCAGTGGCTGGCCAGGATGGAAATGTGACCTGGGTTGGGCTAAGCGAGGGACACTCAGGACATCTGTATGATGGCTGCAGGAGACCGACTTTCTTCCTTTCTAGGTCACATGGAGTAGGTGAAGGCTGAGATGGCTGTAGTCACCGTGCCGGAGGGACAGCAATCCTGGCTGCAGCCCCAGGACAATCCCAGAGGAGGAGAAGAGGGATTTTTCTCAAATCCAACCTGCAGCCCGTGCTGCCTCTGGAATCTCCGGTTACACGATAGGCATATATCTGTCTATTACTGCCATGGTGCCGCCTCGGCCCAGGGAAGTTGAGCCTCACTTGTGCAACTCTGGGTGAGCTGCAAGTTGGACCACCTAGGCGTCAACCTGCAGATTTCAGATCCGCCTTACACTTCTCCGCGCTCTCCTTGCATTAACAGTGGAAATGCAAGAAGTATGGGTGGAAATGAGTCATGCTTTACGCTGGGCCAGAGCGAGTCACGTGGCCAAGGTAACGTCTGTGAGGTGGGGAAATAATCTTATGCCACATTCTTGAGTAACAAAAACCTTATACGGTAAAAAGACACACCACCAAGAAGGATGGGGTAACGTGTTTGAAGCAAGGGGGGATGCTGTGAGTACCCTGCGGGGATTCATGGAAACGTGCACTCCTGCAAGACATTCCACAGTCACCATATTCTTTGCTCACACCTCACTGGTCAGTCATTTATGGCACATTCACCAGATCTGGCACCGCGCAACTTCTAGGAGGTTCTTCCCCAAGGTCTAAATGATCATGAAAGATCACTATTTTGAATGAATTCAGGACACTGAGACAGTCCTGACAGTGTTGCTAAAGATACCCAGAGAAGAGAACTTCTAGGACTGCTCCTGAAAGTGTTAAGAACAATGAGATAAGTGTGTTCAGAGCATAGGGGAAGACTCTGAGGGGAATTCGTGGCCGTGTGAATTTATGGAACAATTTTTAAAATAATTCTATTGTAACAATTATTTTAGAATGTAAAAATCCACCATGTTTTGTGACTATGCCTTGTGGCTCATGTGGACCCACAGCCGTGCCCCGTATCTGGTGTTCCGTCTGCTTCCAAGACGTGCAGGCTGCTGGCAACTCCCTGGAGCCTCCCCCAAGTGTCGGGGGAGGGTAGTGAGGGCAGGGGGGAGGCACACACATGCGTGGTGACAACAGCACCGATCTCAGGCCCAATGCACAGATCTTTTTTTCCCTTTTGTTACTGGACACAAAATGCCAATCCAGCCCATTTTTAAAAATTTTGATTTTAAGACAGGATTTCACCAAGCCACCTAGTTGCTTATGCTGGGCTTGAACTTGTGATCCTTCTGCCTCAGCCCCTCAGAGCGCAGAGACCATAGGCCTGCCTGTCATGAAAGCTTCTTGACGGGGCCAGAGGCCAAGCATCCCTCCAGGAGAGGTGGGCTCCAAATGTCCCTTGCGCCACCAGGCAGGAAGAACAGTGAAGCCCACAGAGTAATGAGATTCCTGGGTGAAGAACTGTTATCTCAGCTTCAGTGTCAAGTACACAAAGGCCTCTGGGGTAAGAGCCCAAAAGCTTTTGTTTACCACACAATAGCTGTAACACCAACAGCTGCCAGGCCTCCGAAATCACCTTTCTAACTGCTGAATACACCAAGTGGCTTCAGGTGTCAAGAGTTAGTGATCATTACCTGCCCTGGCAGCAGCACTCAGGAGTGTGACCAGGCCAGGACACAGGAAACTCAATGTTGTGTCCAGTTTTTAATGAAAAACTTATCTATTACCAAGCATGATGACATCTCTTCTGACCTGGAAAAAAAAATTCCCTAATTTTAAAAAGATTAGTCAGTACAATTTTTAAGTCCCTTAAAAAGGTTTGTTTTTCTTTCCTTCCCAGCCTGGAAACATCACTTAACAACAGCTACACGAGAAGCTGCTTCTGCTACTTTATAATGGGTTTATTTTACCCATAAGCAGAAAGTATGGGTCACTGTTAAATGAAAACAGAATCTCCTTCCTTCACGTCCCTCAAGACGACAGGTTTTCCAGGCAAACAAAACAGGCACAAAAGGTCTCTGCGTTCATCCGCCATCTCGTCCTTTCTCTAAACATCTACCAAGCCTGCCCCAGGCGCGGGAGGTCCTATGGGGGCCGTCACTTCCCCAGCTGCAACGTAACATAAAAACAAAAGCCCTATCGATTGGTGCATACTAGACACAGGTGAAGAGGCCTTCCGATAGATCATAAGTGCTTTCAAGCTTACGGAGAGGGGACTGACACTGTGCTCCTACATCCTGTCCCTGTGGCGAGACTACCGGAAACTGGACTCCCACTCTATCCTTGCGAGATTTCCTTTTCTGATTTTCTAATGACACTAAGTGAGAGTTCATTCATTTACTTTTTGGTGAAAGTTGGTGGTACGGACACGCACTGAGCCCTTTTACATTTTATTAATTTGGAGACAAGGTCCTGCTAAGTTCTCCAGGCTGGACTCAAACTTGCAACCCTCCTGCCTCAGCCTCCCAACAGCTGAGACTACAGGTGTGCATGAGTGTACTTGACCTAAGCAAGCATTACAGACAAAGGGATGGTTTGCAGTGTAGATAGCAACATGTAACCCGACAGGAAGCGTAAGCTTGATCATGGTGTCTATGCTGACCTTTTAAAGGTAAAAGAAATCATCCTTGAAATGGATGCTGACTCTCATAACAAGTTTAGGACACATGCACTAGATTCCATAGGAAGGGGAGGGAATAGCAGGGGCCTCCCGGGAGGGGAGTCTAGAGCCAGGCTGTGGGGGAAGGGGGGAAGGGGGGAAGGGGGAGGGAGGCCCCGAGAGGGGCTGCCGTGCGGAAGTGGGCGTAGGCATGGGTAGGCACTGAAGTTCAGCCCCTCTGCCATTTCCTGCCAGCTTGTGTGAACAGAGTCGCCAGGGGAGGGGCTGCTCCCTTTTATTTATCTGTTGGCGGGTTGTCCACGCTCCAGCCACCTGGCTTTGCTATGGGATTGCAGCTTGGTTTCGGGAGCGCTTGTTTTCTTTTCTCTGAGCAATCCCAGCAATGCACGTGGAGCCAACCGAGAGAAGCATGAAACGGGCATTTCGCGACCCCTTTCTAAATGGCACTGATGTCATTTCCCCTACACAACGTCTTCGCCTGGCTCTTCCAGTTTCTTAAGACAACAAATACATCTTTAGTTATATTTACAACAGACCCATTTAGGATTAATTTGATACTTTCAGCAAAAACAAGGGGATGTGCGCACTTCTGAGGACACCACACGTGCCCAGGCTCACACACACTTGTTACCTGCACTGTATGTAATTTTACCTGGTATACATATACCAGAATTGTGAGCTTTTACATCTGGTTGGTTTCCCTCCTTACTTAGAATGAGTTAAAAAAAACAACAATGAGGTGACTGAAACTCTGTTTCCATAATAAACACAAAATCAGAAGTCGCCAAAACTACAACTGGGCGTATCAACTAGAGAGCAGCCAAATATAAATGATGTCACATGGTCACCCAAGGTCCTTACTGACTTGGAGCCCAACACTTGCCGGGGACGTGTTCTCTAGTGGCACGCTTCCAAGGTTCCAATTCCTATCTTCGTGGCAAGTCTCGGGCTTGTTTTCTTAGCTCTGCCCCTGCTTGAGATCCTGAGACTCTCCAAAATCTGTTTCCTTGGGTGTAAAATGGAAGGAAACCATACCAGCCTGGGCCTTCCTCGGCAGGCAAGCGTGAGACATGCTCGCTAGGATGCTCTACAAGCACCTGCAGCTTTTAAGGCAATGACGTCACATGAGGTAAAATTCCATGTCCTCTCTCCCATTTACCATGTGAAAAGCAAATCACAGAAACACACATTTTAAGAAGAGCTCAATTTTCAGCTTAATCCCACACGCCAATGTTTCTTACAGAAAGCCTCAGAGACGTCACAGACAGCTCAGCCCGCGGAGGGAGACAGAGGCAGCAGGAAGCCCACTGTCTGGAGCAGTTTCTGAAACCCTTGATCCTAAGCCCCCTGGTCCACATGTGTTACCCCTCCGTGCTTCGAAAGCCCCTCTTTACTCTTCGAGAAACCCTGAGCCTTCCCAACCAGAGCACAACAGAGCTACAAATGCCTATGCTGGTTTGAGAGTTCAAAGTTTACAAGTGAACCACTCTGAAGCAAAGGGTGCCATATTTACCAGATGAGTAAAGGGAATGGTGGTGTGGACACGCCCACTGGACCCAACCAGCTGGGAAACCCCCCCCCCCCCCACATACAAGATGCAATTTCAGAAGGCCAACCTTCCTCCAGTGGAGCTGGGGAGTCTGTCTGTCTGTCAGTGGAGGGTGCAGATAAGCCCTGGCTTGTGGAAGATTCTTCCGCAACACCCGTTGGCTGGGAAGGTGGATCTCCCAACAGCGTCAGCTAGGCTCCTCTAGCATCTCTTCAGAAAAACCAACACTGTCTGGCTGTGGAGTCGGCTGAGGGCGAGGATGGCCCTGGACACTGCCGTGCCTTTCTTTCTTGTTCTTTATTTCTACTTCTCTTTCCCTTTTTCCACGGTACTGGAAATTAAATCTAGGGCCTTTGCAATGAGCTCTATTTCCAGGCCCTCCCCCCCCCCTTTTTTTTACTGTGTACGTGCACACCCACACCCACACCCACACACACCCCTATTTTTACATTTTGAGAAAGGGTCTCACTAAGTCACCAAGCTGCCCAGGCTGGGCTCAAAGTTGCCCTTTTCCTGCTCCAGCCTCCCAGAGGGCTGGCAGTGCTGGTATGCACCGCAACTCCAGCCTGGCTTCCTCCTTAACACTGGAAACAGCACATGCACAGTGTTGCAGCACGGGGCCATGGGCACTGCAACACGCTACTGTGGCACTAGGTACACCCAAGGCGCTCTCGCTCAGCCCCGTCCCACCTGTCTCCAGCCTTCTACGCCTATCCTTCTCCCCGCACATCCATCAGCATCATTTTGCTGAGGTTTTAAAGAGCTAAAAAAACACCCGGCTATGTGACACTTCTGTTAGGAGTGCAAGCTGGGAGGTGACTCGTGCAGTGTCCCCGGACTTCACCAACGCCAGACGGCACGCTTTCCCACGCTGGCAGCGGTGACACAGCTGCCCGCACTAAGTGGGTGACTCCGCTCCACCATGGCTGTGCACTGTCACCACAGGAAGTGGCGTGTGTGGGGTACACAGTGTGTGTGGCGCTCCACGGCTCCTGGAACACTCAGGCCTTCAGGCAGACGACCACGCGACCTGGCACTGAAGTGAGCCCCTACTGTGTGTTCACAGAGGCCAGGAAGTAGCTCAGCAGGGCACAGACTATGAGTGAGCAAATACTAGGCACCGGAGGAGTGCAGCCAATGGAGGGGGCCAGGCAACCACATGCACATGAAGGCCCAGGAAGTTCTGCTCCTGAGACACTTAGAAAACATTTTTTCCCACCACCCGACACATGACGCAGTTGAAGAGAACACGCGCCAGCTTCCCTCTCTGAGCAGGCGAGTGCTGTCACAGCAATGAGGCGCACACCTGCTTTACACGCCGCCCAGCGCTCGTACTGCGATGCGGCCTTAGTGTGTAACTGGCACTTCCCGTGTTTCTGTGCAGTGGGGACTGGATGCAGGGCCTTTGAACTGAGCGACATCCCCAGCCCATTTTTTAATTTTTGAGACAGGATCTCATCAAGTCACAAGTGCCCGGGCTGGGCTTGCACTTGTAGTCAATCCTCCTGCTTCAGCCTCCGTAAGTGCTGGAATTAGAGGCCTACATCAAGGGCCTGGGCTTTTATTTTTTCCCTAATAATACATAAAATAAAGGTATGTCTTACAACCTATGATATCTCAGATTTGATATTGTTAGGTGGTTCATTCACTTGTTTTCAACTAAATAATAGCACAGAACAAGTAGTCTTGTAATTATTAAAAAAGGTTAATTGACTTTATGCAACAGGTAAGCCCTGGCTTTCAGAGACACTGGGGTCCAAGAGCCCCCGACACAGGGCACGTCGGCATGTGCACCAACACGAGAACTGCCGGTGGCTCCACGTCTCTCCTTTCCCACCCAGGAAGTAGTGAGGGGCTCAGAAATGTGCCTGGAGGCTCTGCAGCATTCAGCCAGAGCCGGGTCTGTGCATGTCAGCTAGGCGGCACTCCTGGGGTCGCCTTCAACAGGGCGTCAGCCGAACCCTGGAGAAACGACTTCCCTGAGGCGAGCACGCAGGGAACCGGGAACGGCAAAAGGCAGGGGCAGGCCAACGGACGCCAGGCAAACGGTCACTCAACCCATATCCTGACTCACGTTCTGCTAAAAGTGCAGGCCACCACTACACGATGCACGGAATTTTTTCTTTTTTCGTGGCATTGAAGATTGAACCCACAGCTTTTTGCATTGAGCTACATCCCCGTTTATTTATTTATTTAAATTTTAAAACATGGTCTTGCTACGTCACAAAATTGCCCAGGCTGGGCTTGAACTTGTGGTCCTCCTCCTCAACCTCACAGGTGCTGGGAGAACAGGCCTGTGCCACAGTGGACCTGACTACACATGTATCTCTGAAAACACACACATGCGCACATGCACACACAAACACACATGCATGCATGCACTGGCTTCCACCTGGCTACCCAATCATTCTCACGTCCGTGTCCCCCTGAAAGAAGCACGTGATTGGCACAGCATACAGGTGCAGATTCGAAGGCTGTAACGCGGTAGGAATACTTCCGATTGTATAGCATCCTTCAGAAATGACGAGACATGTTCAGACAGGTATCCAAGAGCAAAACCGTCTTCCTACGCAAAGTCCATTAAAAAGAAACAGCCCCTTCTCCCGGAAGCTGTCCCTGGCTCTACCCGCCATCCTCCTGCAGCCTGGCAGAGCCCTCAGCTCTCCTGCCTCACGGGCCCAGCCTGAGCCCTGAGATCTCACAGTGAGACCTCCACCCCAGGGGCGCGGTCTCCTGGTGCGACCTTCCCCTCCCACTCTTCCCCTGCTGTGATCCATGTCTGCTCTTGGTGTCGGCCATACCCGGCCCAGTGACTCTAACGTCCCATGGCGACCTCTGCACCCACATTTGTCCCTCACTCAGCCTCCAGGGTCCAGCTGGCATCGGCTGCCCCTCAGGCTTCGCTCTGAAGAAAGCAGGCAGGTGTCCCTCATCTTGCTGCAAACAACGGCAGTGCGCTCACTGGGGCTGCTACGGAAGTAATGAAAACTGGAGGTTTCTGAGAGAATAAGCCATTCTGGAAACTCCTCCCGAGCAAGCAAAGGCCGCAACGAAGTTTCAAGGAGTCTGGTCCAAGTCAATGACCTCCCTCCTGGCTCAAGTGGAGGACTCTCTGGAGGGAAGAATAAAACAAATCCTCTCCCTTTCCAAATGAACTGAAAACCAAGCTTGGCAGAGGCACGGGGCCCACCGACAGCCGCTGTCCTGCTCCACACGAGTCCGAGGCAGGTTGTAAGAGGCTCCAGGGTGGCCGGTGTCATCTGCCTCTTCTCCCTCCACCAGAGGACAGAGGTCTCCATTCCCCCTCTCATTCTTGTGAATTAGAAAAGAAACTGGCACAGAAAACATCCACTCTTTCTTCTCTATTTTTGAGTCCATTTCTGGTGATTTTGAGCAGCATTAAAGGAAATGCACCAAGGCAGGCCTGGTGGCGCAGCCCTGTCACCCCAGCACTCTTGTAGGCTGAGGCAGGAGGACTGCAAGTTTGAGCCCAGAGTGGGTAACTCAGCCATTGGGCGAGACCCTGTCTCAACATGAAAAATAAAAATGGGTTGGGGATGTAGCTCAGTGTGAAGGTCCTGGGCTTGATTCCAGTACTATAAAATAAAATAATACAATAACATAAGAAATAAAGAAAAACCCCACTTCCATGATCCCTAATGGAAACATTTTCAAAGTAGTAAGTATCAGAAATCTTGCGGCCGGAGGAATAGCACAATGGTTAGAGCAACTGCCTACCAAGCATAAGGCCCTGAGTTCTATTCTCCAGCACCACACAAGCCAGGCAGAGTGGCACACGCCTGTAAGGCCAGCACGCTGGAGCCCAAGGCAGGAGGACTACCACGAGTCAAGTCCAGCCTGGGCTACACAGTGATTTCAGGACTAGCCAGGACTACAGAGTGAGACCCTATCTCCAAATAAAACAAAAACAAATCAAAACAAAATGACAACAAAACCCTCTGAAGTCTGTGAAGTTAGGAAAACAAACAAAACAGCAATGGCAGGGTGGCTGCAATGGTAGGAGGGCTTCGCATACCTAGGTGCCCCGACAGGGGTAGGCCCGGCAAGGTGACGCCCAGGTGGCAGCTGTGACTATCAGCAAACTTGAGGCTCTGTATGTAAAATCAAGTGGGCATCCTTGGGAATTTCCCCCTTCTGCTCACTTGATGGAGATATTCGAACACAAACCATTAATCTAGTTTGGTGGGGCAGGCCTGCCTGTCATCCCAGCACCCTGGGAGGCTAAGACAGGAAGATCACAAGTTCAAGGCCAGCCTGGGCAGCTTAGCGAGCTCCTCTCTCATAATCAAAACAAACAAAACATGGGCTGGGCTGGCGTTGGCTCGGTGTGAAGGCCCTTGGTTCCCTCCTCCCCCCCCCCCCCCTCACCCTGTACTGGACACCAAGCTAAACAAAAAACCGCACACACTACTTTCCAGAAAGTCCCCGAAAAGCCCCCTGAGCAGGATGGGGGCAGGGAAGCATCCTGCAGCGTAATTAACACCGCCGGCAGCTGACATCACGCTTGGTGTGAAGACAGGTCACTGCACTTTTAATTTCTCACACGCACATCAGTGGTAAACAGTCCCTGGTTCGTGTTAATGACACCATCTGCCGCTTCCCATAACTGCAAAGCAGTCGGCTTCCAAACAAGTTGTAACACAGCTACACACGGAACCCGGTGACATTTCCAGTAAAGAGATTCGCTGCCAGCCGGCACCCGCGTAAATGTGTGCACATGACTGCTGTGGCTATAAAATTGTCACCTTTGCCAGGCGAGCTAAGGTGCAATAAATAATGGATCTGAAGCCATGCGTGTACTACCAAATCATTAAACATTTATCACACGCAGGCACAAGAGCATTTTCAGCAACAGTAACGACCTGAAAAATTAATGCTGCCTTTGAGGGTTAAATGAAAACCACTTAGTGTAAGTTTAATGGTGTTTAATACGGTTCAGGACAGAGCATATGGATTGCTCTCGAAATTTCTAGCTTTTAGTTGAACGTTGCGCTACATGTGTATCGGCTCCTTTATAATAATTTTCTTTTGAGGCACAATCACTGGATACTCTTGTGAAAGGAACACTAAAAAAATTACAACTGAACTCTTTCATGAGAAAGGATAATTATTCGAACATCTTCCAAGCCAGAAACAGCAAAAGAAAATGGCTCCTCGGGAACCAACAGTATTCTCCCCTTGAAAATCCTTAACGGATTAGTCAGTTATGGCTGCAACTAATTTTAACCTTGGATTAAGTAAACAAATATAAAGTCAAGATCTAACAGAATCCCTTGAGCAACCCAGCCCGATTTGTCCTCGATCCTATTCCTTGAAAATGCTCTCCCCTTGCGGCCCGGATTTTTCTTCTATGTGCTTGGTGGGGGGTGAGGAGGTTCACTGCTTAAGGGAAAATGGGAATCTAGGAAAATAATTAAAAATACAGATCACTGGAGGGTGGAGTAGAAGATGGTTATGGAGGAGCCAGCAAAGAACATCATTTGACTCAAAGATGAAAGGCGGGAACTGGTGGCTTACGTGCCTATGGGGTGTGGGACTACGCAGCCAGGGGCGAGTCCTGCACAGGGCCTCTGAAGCCGGAGCTGGGGGGTTCCGCACAGGGCATGGGACTATAAGCCCGGTGCTCAGTTCAGCGTAGGGCGTGGGGCTGTGAAGTGGGGGCTGGTCCTGCCTAAGGATCTTGACCCCAGATGTTAAGGAGAAGCAAAGCTTGGTTGCAGACAAAGCCACCAAAGGGCTGACACAGGCACCACGGTGAAAGCCACGTTTGTTGCGGTTTAAATCTGAAATGTCCCCCAAGGTCTCCTGCGTGTGGAAAGTGCCTGGATCACAGCGCACCGTCCTCACAAGCGGATCCATCTATGGATGAGTCCTGCACTCTTCAGAGGTAGGGCCTGGGCAGTGGTGGGTCGTGGCGGGCACACCCTGGAAGGGTGGTTCACGTCCTGGGCTCCTTCCTTCTCTCTCTCTGCTTCCTGGATGCCGTGCTGTGGACAACCTTCCTCCACCAGGTCCTCTGCTGGTGCCACCGCTGCCCTGGAGCCAGCTGGCCATGCATGGACTCAGATCCGTGAAGCTGTCCACTAAAATAAGCCCCCTCTCCTTTAACTTGCAGCTGTCAGGAACAACGTCCCAGAGATAGGAAAGTGAACCAGGCAATTCCAAATCAGCACAATCTAAACACGCACTGCTCTTACCCAGCCTGAAGACAAAGTGAGCCGTCGTGCAGAGGATACCAGGAGACTTTCCTCCTTCATCTCTAAGGGTGACTCTCATCTCCCTGAGTCCAGGACCCGGCCCCGCCATGGCATGAGTCTGGGGACCTTTACCCAGGCGTGAGAAGAACAATGCACCTGCCTTGTGGAGGCCTTGGCGGCAGGGGAGTGTGTCCATGGGGACTATTTGTCCTTGGGAGAACTGAGCTGGGGATAAGCATCTGGGCTGGGGTGCGGTCCCCAGGATGGAGGCCAACATGGTGCCCCTCCACCGATATGTGCCGACTGCTGGCTCCAAGTCACACTTTAGTCAGACCTGGTCAGGCGGCAGGCGGCTACTGTCCTTCCGCTCCTGTTCTTCAGCATGGAGGTGTGAAGGGGCCGTCCCAGTGCAGGCAGAGGCCTGGGCTGCGTCCTGAGCCCACACAGCTCCAGGACACAGAGGGGCCACCTCACGCTGACTGCGGCAGGCGGCACAGGGACAGGAAGTTGGCATGTCCTTCCGCAGGGGCTCTTGGCCTCTTTTGAAAATAACACGCACTGCTTGAGTCTTGATGTTAAAACAGAATCGTGAAGTATGCAAGTGCCTCTGACGCAGCTGCCTGAGCAAACATTCTATGACAGGGCCAACCGCTCACCCCGCCCTTCCCCCTGCCCCTCATTAATTTAAAATGTTCCTCGGGTTCCAGAGGTTCATCCTGGAGCTTCTGCAAATGCTGGTCGAGGCTGTAGACGGTGGAGGATCACTGTGTGCCCCCGAGAAGGCCTCGCTCGTCTGGTTCGAGCTCCTGTTGGCTCCACAGTACTTTTTTTGTCTTTCTTTCTTTTGTGGTGGTGGGAATTGAGCCCAGGACACTGAGTGTCATCCTCAGCCCATTTTTGTATCATTTTTATGTTTTGATTTTGAGACAAGGTCTAGCTAAGTCACTAAGTTGCCCAAGCTGGTCTTGAACTTGTGGTCCTCCTGCCTCAGTCTCCCCAAGTGCTGGGACAGGCACCCTTACTACTTTTTAAATTCTGCTTGTGTACAAAAGAGAGAGAGAGAGAGAGAGAGAGAGAGAGAGAGAGAAAGAGAGAATGTATGTGAGAGAAAGACGGAAACTCAAGAAGACAGAGCACAGGACCCCACGCAGTGGTAAAAACCCTCTCCTGGAGGGTGTGAAAAAACACAGTCAACAATGAAGGACAAGAACAAAGAGCCACCCAGCAGATGCATGCCATTTCTACTGCAGGCGGATCAGTTTTTCTTGTTAATGCTATCACCTAATCTTTCCTTATATTGATAATTACATAATTACATGAAACAGATGGGTGACAGAATGCACCCAGATGGTGACAGTGTAAACAGGCTTCCAAATTGCTTATTCTTGAGCATATTAAAAAGAATTGCTCAATAATACATAGATGTCTATACTCTACACATCTGTCAAGTGGCGCCCTGAAAATGGTAGTGGCTGTCATTTCCTTCTCCACAGACCCAACGTCTCTCCTCAAGAATTCCTGGGAAGCTCTCGGCACAGAGGTCAAGTAAACTTTTCCAAACACCGGGGCACCTGGCATTCAGAACGCCTACCCAAACCTGCTGGTCAGATCTCCCCTCACTTTATTAGTAGTTTCAAGGGGATTCACAATCATACCTGCCTGTGGAGGGTTCCAAAAATGGGGCAGAGGGCTGGGGATATAGCTCAGAGGTTACAGTGCTGGCCTAGCAAAGCACAAGGCCTTGGGTTCAATTTTCCAGCACCACGTGCGCTGGGTGTGGTGGCACACATCTGTAATCCTAGCACTCAGGAGGTGAATGCAGGAGGATTTCTGTACATTAGAAGCCAGCCTGGGCTACAGAATGAGTTCAGGACCAGCCTGGACTACAGACTGAGACCCTATCTCAAAAAGGGGGGTTGGAGAGGACGAACCAGGCCATCTCAGTGATTCAGGCCTGTAATCCCAGCCCTCTGGGAAGCTGAGGCAGGGAATCAAAAGTTTGAGCCCAGTTGTGGTTTCCATCTCAGTAAAAAATTTAGATCATTCTTAAAATGTTTTAATTGCATCAGGTGGGTGTTTGAGCGAATGATTTAAAAATAATTATGTATCACACATTGTCTGTAATACGTGAAGACCTAAAACAGATGACAAGAAACTGGTACTAGACAAGAGGGAGGGAGGAAGGAGTATGGTGGTGCACGGTGAGAATGGAGGGGGGTGAGTATGAGCAAAATGTACCCCCAAAAGTGAATCTAGGAGAGAACAGGGGAGGGGCTGATGGCAGTGTGAGCGGTGCACTGAGGACCTGCCCCTAGACGAGCCCCGCTCATCTGTGCGACTGAGACGCACGAATGAAAGTGGCGGAAAGATAATCATGAACTAAAGGTCAAAGTGTCTGCACGGCACCTGGCGGGCGTGGGTGGCAGGCTGCCTAGGGGGCGGCAGCAATGACTGGTTTCTGCTCCTTTCCCTGGACCACCTGCAGTCCTGCCCTCTGGAGCCACACAGGATCCTGCCTACCCACTCCTCAGACCCGAGGTTTGCCCTCCATGGACCTGCCTAGTCTCAGTGTCCCCTGCCCTGTCCCCTGCCACCCACTGCAACCACGGGAGCACCAGCTCAAGGTGACAAGCCTCCCTCCACCTTCCAGGGACTCTGCTGTCAGAGCACAGGGTGGGGCCGGCCTGCCCTCCAGGCAGCACACAAGGAAAACTCACCATGTAGACAACACTGTAAGTCTCCACCTCTACGCTTCCCACCGGCGAGGGGGACCAGGCCCTGGACCTAAAAAGCCTTCCCAAGAGCAGGCCGTGACCAGCACATGGGCCACCGTGGTGCTGCGGTGGGAGATGCCAGAGGTCCGCCTCTGTCTTAGTTACTTCCTTGTCGCAGTGACAAGGTAACCAAGGCCCACAACCCAAAGGAGGAAAGATTTGTTTTGTTCACCGTTTCAGAAGGTCCCACACGGTCCATTCGAGTGAAGCCAGCAACAGTGGACGCACGTGGCAGAGGCTAGAGAGCGGCTCGCCCCATGAGGACAGAAGCCAAGGGAGAGGAGCCGGCCCACGTCTGGAGACTCAGGCGAGGCCGGAGCCTCCCAGGAAGAAGTCAAACAATGTTTCTCTCTGTCCTTTACTTAGTTCAGGCTGCTACTGGGCCCTGCGTACCTGGGGCCGGACACGCACCTGAAAGATCTGCTTGGTGTCTCCCCCAGTCTCAACAAGGTGACGTCGTTCCTGAGCACTTGCTCCTCCCAGCCAGACCCTACTTCCCAAAGCCAGATCCCAGCTCCCACGTGGTCCCACAGGTGTCCCACTACCTCCAGATACCGGAGGCTCTGGCGGATGGTTCCGATTCAAACTACAATTAAAAGATGGAAGAGGGCCCCCATGACTGGGAAGGCAGAGTTGTGGACAGAAAGCAGAACACCAGGAAAGCAGTGGGGTGCGACCAAGAAAGAGTCTCAGGAAGGATCAGTCCCAGCCTGCTCCGGAGGGAGCCACCTGAATAGGGGACAGAGCTCCCAAGCTCCAGAACAGGCTCCTGACACCACGAGCCCTAGAAGGAGACGGCACACAGACTGCTTCGAGTGTGGGATGTGAGTACTTCTCTAGGGTGCTATGATTTGGATCTTAAGTGTCACCAAAAACCTTCATGTATTTGGAAGTGTGTGCTGTTAGCTTATGGGCTAGGAAGCGAGGGAAGGACACCAGGACACCTGACCTGGTGGTGGTGGGGGGGACGGGACTGGCAGCTTGGAGTCCTTAATAAGGAGCGCAGCCACAGCTTCCCCCGGGAAGGCTCTGGCGCCTTCTGGGTCTGCAGACTTCCCCCGGCTCCTGCTGCTTCCCTTGACTCCGGTCTGCAATGGGGCGAGCACCCTCCAGCTGCTGTCTCTGCCATGTGCCTCTGCTGCCACTGGCCGCCCCACAAAGAGACGGCGTGAGACCCTCTTTGAGACTGTGAGCTAAATAAACCCTTCCTCCATTAAACTGTGGGTGTTGGGTATTTTGTCACAGCAACAAATAAGTAACACACAGGACCAGGTTTGGGTGGCGCTATGATTCAGATCTAAACTGCACCCCAGAGTCTCATGTGTGTGGAAGGTCCAGGTGATGGGGGACCGTCCATGGATGAGTTCCTGTGCTGCTGGGAGGCGGGGTCTGGTTGAAGGTGGGTCACGTGGTGAGAACCTGGGGGAGGTCCTTGTCCCTGCTCCTCCCTCAGGGTAAGCAGATTTCTACCATGGCAGGCCCTTCTGATAGTAGAGCTGGCCCCGCACGGACTGAGTCCTCTGGATTATGAGCCAAAACAAATCCCTTCTCATTTCACATTCTGGGTGTTGGGTATGGTGTGCTAGCAGCAAGAAAGTGACTAAGATGGGTACAATGCTGTGTGTGTACGTGACACAGAGAGACAGAGACAGACAGAGACAAGGAAATTAAAAGGGGGAGGCAGAGGCAGAGAGGATGTAATAAGCACACGACTGCTCAGGAGCTTGGAGGTTCTCACAGAACTGGGCTCTGTGGACGGTCGTCCTTGATGGTTCTCGACCCGGGTGGGCCCCGTGAGAGCAGGGACAGGAAGACCAGGTGGCCCTTCTCCCGGTGCATTCTGCCATCTCTGCATGGTCCAGAGCCCCCACGTCTCAGCAGGCTGCCCAAGGGCGTGAGACGGAGGGTCCAGGTACTCCTACACAATCAGCTGTCACCAAAGGGCACATATGAGGGGACAGACCATGGGAAGGGCCTCCATGGGGAGGGCCAGGTGCTTCCACCACAGAAGACAATGAAACAAAGGGACAGAGGCGTGAGACCACCCAGTCTCCCTCAGACCCTGGCCTTCGGTCCCTCCCTTTGGGATGACAAGGATGACATTGGTATGTATCTGTCTGCTTTCCTGCTGACACAAAGGGTGTGGTGAACTGTGGGAAGTCACACAGAGGAAGCCAAACACTCCGGTGCCACCAAAGCAGGGTGTGCTGGGAGTGCTGACCCTGCCTGGAAAGCAAAGTCTCATATTTGTGGTACACAATTCAATGGGACACTAGCAAACTCTGCTGCAATGGTGATACGGTGGAGCACCAACTTGACTGGCACGTGATCCACACGGGGCACTGGCAGAGCACACCTCTGACCGTGTGTGTCTGGGAGTCACGTGGGCACGGCCTTGCTGCCCCCACCTGGCCCCTGGCCACTTCCTTGCTGCCTCTCTCCCTGCTCTGCTTCCCAACCAACATGAATTAAGCAGCTCTGATCTGCCATGGCCTCCTGCCACGATGTTCTTGCCTGGGATCCAACCACGGACTGAATCCTTCGGAACAGTGAGCCAGATCAACCCTCTCTCCTTTAAGCGGCAAGTGTTGGACCCTGCGACCCAGCCACAAGAACGCTGACTGATGCAGCTGGAGACACACTCAGTGGTGACCTGTGACATCTCACAATCACTCCATTTTTAAACCAGCGGCTGACGGTGGCTCTTTGGAAGCACCACCTGGAGGGACTGTGGAGGCTGTGAAAGGGAAGGTGGCTTGGGTGAGTGGAGCATTTCTATGGTGACCTGAGATGTGTCCCCTGGAAGCAGAGCTCCTTCAGGTTACAACCTTAATCTACCATGGAAACCTCAATAACCATGACTGCCATGGTGACAGCCTCAGTGCACTGAATTAAACAGAGAACACAAAAGGCAAAGCAGCACCTCGGCCAGAGCTGCGCCAGGAGGAGGAACAGTGGTGCCATGTGTAACCGGGGCTTACGACTGCAGGCCCTGGCTACCTGGAGGCTTGCACCACCCGCACTAGCACCGTGCGGCCGGCTTCACAGCTTGACGAGCAGTGAAAATCCTTCGTGGCTCTCGCGCTATCGCCCCAGCGAGCCTGCACCCTGTCCCCTCACCCCGGTTTTACGTCAGCTTTTGTTTTCCTCCTGCTTACTGAGTGTCACTACAGACACCATGGCATCAGCAACCTGCAAGCAGCTTACTCCAGGTAGAGGTCCTGGTGCCTGCACGGGCCTCCTGGAGGGCCAAAGCTGAAGAGTCAAGGTACATCCAGCAGGGCAAGCCCTGTATGGACGGACAGCTGTATCCCTGGCCAAGTCCCTGGGGCAGCCTCCAGGTCAGTGGGCACCGTCCTTCTCAAAACCCCCTTCCACTCTTCCCCTCTGACAGACTCCCTTACCCGTTTGTTCCCCTTGAGATTTTTGTGACATTAAAACGTAATCCCAGGTTGCGTTAGGAGCAACACTGACCATACAGGACCTGTAACCCAGCGGAGCCCTGGGCCCAGGGACCCGGCAAGGTTCCAAGAGACATGTGGGGACCTCCTATTCTTTCTCCAGACTAGGAGAGTACACCTGCTTTTAAAAGAATTGGTTAACATGCCACAGCATCAAAAGCTCCAACAAAAGCCCCAAAGTGAGACTTACATACTTTTTTTTCCAAGTGAAGAGGAGTTGTCTTGTAGTCACTCTTCACACCCATATTAAAATTCTTTTAAAATGTTTTAATTATAACATTACACACCTGTGAGCTTAATTATTTCCCACTGAAAATGACCTAGAAGTAAAAACACTGGAGTATTGACAAGGCAGCCACTCGGGTGGACGGCAGGTCCGCCTGACCGTCTCCTGTTCTTTCCCTGCTCGGCTACTGAAAGCACCCACAGCTTCCATCACAGCGCATGGCATACCCATTTTTAATGAAGTGGGGAAAGGCGTAACTTGGCTGCCCAGCACTCGCCAGCTCTACTTGTGCCCTTTTATCACTTGGGTCCATGTACATAAAGCAAGCAAGGCCCCATGGTGCAGGCCTGTAATTCCAGCACTCTGGGAGGCTGGAGCGGGAGAATCACAAGTTTGAGTCCTGTCTGGTCAATTTAATTACTTTGCGAGACCCTGTCTCAAATTCAAAAATAAAAAAATGGGCTGGGGATATAGCACAGTAAGATGGCCTTGGGCTCCCTCCCCAGTACCACAAAGTAAGTACAATGGCATCACCCCCTTCCCTCCCTCAAGGTGGCTCTGAGGTAGCCACGCCCTGCCCAGGTTCATCTCTGGCCCTGAACCTCGCTGCCTCCATTCCCAAACACCAGAGACTGCATTTCCCTCCTCCTGGACTCTGGCTTTCCCTTTTCTCTTGAGGCACTCAGCAGCATCTACTAAAGGTGAACTGAAGCCAGGGACTGACGGTGGCTGGAAAACACAAGTCTCCCCGTGCGACACTGGTGTTTGGATGGGTGAGTTCTTTGCTGCTGGCCATTCCCTATAGTCCCTGCAGGACCACAGGAGCTGAAGGCCCAGGCAAGTAAGCGGACAAGAGCAGGGAAGAGTGGATTTCGGCACAAGCTCTGCCTTATAAAGCACTGAAGCTTCTGTTGGCAGTATAGTGCCAGATACGCAAGGGGCTCTCATGGGGTGCCAGAAGCTCTGCTGCCTGCACCAGGCAGAATCACACACACCGCCGTTCACACCCTGGAGACGACCAGCACACTCCCACTCCTGAGCCGGGGTGCAAGGTCCCACCTTGGATGACGGAGTGTGTCCAGGTGCAGCCATGTTGCGCAACAGTCCGGGATCGTCTCCAAACACTGCACAGAGAGTTCCCATACACCCCAGCGATTTCCCACAGACAAACACGCCCAGGGGACATGGAGACACAGCTGCGTGCACACCTACACCAGCGCTAGTGGTCATAACCATGTACCGGGAGGACCTCAAATGTCACTGCCGCTGAAAGGACGAGTAGAATGCACCATTACCCATACAACAGAATACTCAGCAATATAAAGGAATAAAGTAGCCGGGCCCGGTGGCACACACCTGTATTCCAGCACTCTGGGAGGCTGTAACAGGAGGATCTCAAGTTTGAGTTCAGCCTGGAAAGCTTAGCAACCTTGTGAGACCCTATCTCAAAATACTAAAAAGGGCTAGGGACATAGCTCAATGTGAAGGACCTGGGTTGAATCCAGTACAGAAAAAAAAGAAAGAAAGAAAGAAAGAAAGAAAGAAAGACAGACAGACAGACACACACACATACAGATATATGCTACAACATGAATGAACGGTGACAACATGCTAAGTGAAAGAAGTCAGCCACAAAATACTGCATGTAATACGCATGTCCACCGACACAAAGGACCCAGAGGGTGGAAGGGCTTGGCAGAGAGCGAACCAGAAGGAAGCTGTTCAGGGCACCAGGACATGCACAGCAACGTGGCAGGGCAGTGGCTGGGCAAGGCGGGGCTGGGTCACCCTTCCAGGCCAGGACCCAGTGACCCACCCCTTCCAGTCATTTCCCAGCGATCTGCCCCTTCTCCCAGACCAGGCCCCATCTTCCAACTGCTGAGGAAGTCAATGGATTAAGGACTGAGTCACCTTCCAAACACAAGGCTTTTGGGGGGCATTCCAGATCCAAACTAACAGATAAGAAGTAGACTAGTGGCCCGTGGATGACCTTTAATTATACAGCTGATGTCAACCATCTAGGAGATTCAAGCCACCGTCCTTTTCTGTGGTCTGGTTTCCTATGATGAGTTGTGACATGAGTACTTCAGTTTCAGGATAAGAAAGTCCAAAAATCTGCAGAGTCAAAGGGCAGGAGTTTGGGCAGCCAGATGCCTGGGCGTGAGGCTCTATAAATGAACTGGCCTTTGATAAGCCGTGTGCTCCTGCCACACCTGTCCTCCTTAGGTACCTGAGGGTGGTGGATGCGGCGGATACCCACAAGCGCTGACAGGAGAACTCCAGGAGAGTCCTGTGAAGCCTTGCGCTAGAGCCCAGTGCACAGCAGGAACGGGAGCAGCGCACTGTTTCTCTTGCTCTGTAGGCTTTCTAAGGGTGAAGAATTTGCTGGCTACGGTGGTGCATGTCTGTAATCACAGCACCTTGGAGAGGGTAAGGCAGGAGTACAAGTTCAAGCCTAGCCTGGGCAACTTAACAACTTAGCCACTGTCTCAAAAAAAAAAAAAAAGGAAAAAGAAGAAAATGACTAAAAAATTGGCTAGAGATACAGCTCAGTGGGAAGGCCCTGAGCTCAAAACAAACAAACGAAAGAGAAGGGAGGAATTAGGTAATAACGACAACACACCAACCACTAGTGTAGAAGGCGTTCTGATGCACACCCACACACCATATTCTACATTAACTAGACAGTGTCCTGAAAATTAGGAAGAAATGACCATAGACTTGTTATTGTTTGAAGGAAAAGAGACTAATAAGGGATTTATGCAAATTATTCTAAGCATCTCAGAGAAAGGGGCTGGCTGTGAGCAGAAGGAAATTCATTTCCTACATGTGGTGTGACCATGGAGAGAGGGGGCATCAGAGATGTGGTGAGGGCATAATCACTGCCCTCAGGACAATGTTACCCTGGCACGCTTACAGGGTCACTGCCTAGGTGACGCTGAAAGCCGTGGCTTTACATTTTGACAAGCCTCTGCCCACGAGATACTGAAGAGCCAACTCCAAACACACACACACACACACACACACACACACACACACACACACTCACTCACTCTCTCTCTCTCTCTCTCTCTCTCTCTCTAGCACAACCAAGGGAAGCCTGAAGATGGGGGGAAACGTTCCCGCGCTGAGGAAAGGCTAGACACAATGCAGCTGGGCCAAGCCTGGCAGGTGCTGGAGAATAATGCGATTTTCTAGGAGCAGATGCCTGCGTAACAGTATCCAGCAACGGTCCATCAGATGGTAATTATAGCTGGCCGGGAAGGACAGCCCAGATGACAAAGGGTAACTGAATGCCAGTGAGTGACATCTTCCCAAGGGATCACATACCGGGAGAGGGCTCAGGAGGGCAGGGGAGGACAAAGGGGCCAGGGAATCCAAAGGAGACCTCGAGAGCATCCACTAGTCCAGATTACAGCAGGAGGCCACGGGGCAGGGGGGCAGATCCCCGAGGGACAGAGCAAGGGAGAGAAACAGAGGAGCTCACGGCCTAACCCCACAGACTGTAAACCAGCATGGAGAACGAAGGTGGATGATGGAAAACTTCTGCTGACACTGAAATTGGGGTGGGGGGTGGGGCTGAGTTTTTTTTAAAATGTGAACTGAGCTTTTTTGTTGGTACTGGGGATTGAGCCCAGGGTGAGGGCTCCTGGGAGAGGAATCCTAACCCAGCCAACTTCTACTTTTGATTTTGACATAGGGCTGCACTAAGTCACTGAATTGCCCAGGCTGGACTCACACTTGCAATCCTGCTGCCTCAGTGTCCCAGAGTGCTGGGATGACAGGCCTGCACCACGGTGTCCTGCTCCAAGGGGACTTTTTGAAGTTCAACATGACAAATACCAGTTATTTAAGCACCGGCTCCTGGAAAGAAAGAGGTACAGGGGACACAAATATAAACTCTCTCCTCCCCACGGATTCTGATGCAAGGCTCCAATCCCTGGAGCCCAGGCTCTTGCTCTAGGGGCTGGCCCAAGCTCTCCTCCAGGCCTGTGAACAGGCAACCCCGGAACTAGACTGGCAGCTCCCCCGGGGCAGGAATCATGTCCCAGGCAGCTCCAGAGGCAGCAGACTAGACAACACAGCCATCCCCGACTCCAACTCCCCCTGCCCTGGAAGACCAGGCGCCCAGCTCCAGCCTCCCCTCAGTTCGGCCCCTTGATGGGTCCAGCCACACTGCGAAAGTACCCCAGTATGCACACAGCTGAGCGGTGGTGACACAGTCCATAAAACACTGTTCACTACAGTAACTCTTGAGCTGTATAGGTGAAGGCCGAGGTGGCACGTCAAGCCAAGAGGAGAATCCTCTAGGCCCAGCAAGTGGACTACAGCCTTGAGCAAAGAAAGCCTTTGCCCTCATTCAGAGTTTCATTCTGGCCAACCACGGAGACGCTAGGAACTTTTGGGGTCAATTTTGGTCATGTGTGAAGAGAACCATTTGTGCTTCCTGGGTTCTTTCTTCTGTGCTGCTACGGGTGGGCCATCAACTAACAGAAAGGATAGGGGAGTGTGCCAGCCAGGCTGTCTGCCATCATGGGAACCAGGCCACAGCTCGAGCGCTCAGGGTGCCCAGGGAGGGCATGCTGCCTGCCACTCAGTGACGCGTTTCAGTCACTGCTACCTCGTGCCACGTTCAAATTGGCAACGTGCAGACAAGAAGCACTGCCCACCCCCTTCTTCACGCCCACAGGGGTGTGTGCCCTCAAGAGACGGAGCAAGGTGATGCACTGCTGTGTCAGGGCACCTCCACAGGACAAGGAGCACAACAGGACCACAGCCAGGCAGAAGCATCAGAGACAGGCCGTGGGCAGCCGAGGGGCCGTGAGCAGGATGCGTGGGGTGGGAAACTTAAAAGGGAAAGTGGACCTGAGGCTAAAGTGGCAAGCCGGGCCTCGTGGTGCAAGCCTGTAATGCTAGCACCCTGGGAGGCGAAGGCAGGAAGACTGCAAGTTCAAGCCTAGCCTGGGCAATTTCTTAATGAGTGACTCTGTCTTCAAAAACCAGTAAGAACTGCTGGGGATATAGCGTAGGGCGAAAGGTCTGGGCTCTGTCCCCAGCACCACAGGCACACAAACCACACACAGAAGGAAGGGAGGGAGGGAGGGAGGTCAGACGGTTGGACAGGCGACCAGCAGGCACGCAGGTTAAAGGTCGACCTCACACAACCTCACACAGGCCGAGCAGGGCACTACAGTGGCTCTGCTGAGGAAACCATGTGCGCGGGACAGGGAGGAACTCCTACGAAACCCCACTTGGCTCCACTTGTGTCTAGTGATCACTCTAAAAGTCAAAGCCATTCACAATGTTAAACAGGTAAACAGTAAACATAATTCTGAACGATATAATTCAGCACTTTACCTTCTGAACAATCAGGCTCTTCTCATATGGGTTATCCCACGGATGATCCTGTACTAGAACACTATGATTTCCAAACCTGTTACTAAGGTGGCTTTTTTGGTTTTTGTTTTCTGTGATAGTGGAGATTGAGCCCAGGGCCTTTGAACTAACCTAAATCCCCAGTACATTTTGTTAGTAATTCTGGATTAGGGTTTCACTGCCTTGCCCAGGCTAGACTTGAATTCATAATCCTCCTGCCTAGCTTCCCAGAGTCCTGGGATCAGAGACATGCAGCACTGTACCCACCTTTAAAAAAAAAAATCAATGATCACATTGCTGGAGATTAAAGCCAGGGACTTATACGTGCCAGGTAAGCATTCTGTCACCAATCTACAGCCCAGCCTCTTGTTAAGTCTTTATTTTTAATATATACCTTATCTCAAGATTTAGTAGAACAAATCACAATGAAAGCGCTTCCCAGCAAGCCAACATCCACCTAAGCACACACACCAGGGCACACTGCAGAGGTCGCACACTCCGGCACAGGCCTTTTCTCACCCATCCAGTGGGACTGCACCCAACTTTAACTCTTCTACCACTGCTGTGTGTTAAGTAGGAGTCTGGGAAGGAGGGGCACAGCAACCTGGGGAGACCCAGGGAGAAGTCCTCAAATGGAAGCAGCAATCATCTGCACCACCCGGGGAAGGGATGAGGATCATTCTCAGTGAGTGCTCTCTCTGGCCTTCTGCCCACTCGGTGCCTTAGCTTACCCCAAGTGACCTGGTGTCTGGGGGTGGGGGTGGGGGGGAGCATGGAGCACCTTTGTGTGTGCAGAAGGGTTTTCTCTGTACCCCCAGCTCTGGCTCCTACACCCGACTCAGGCCTCCTGAGGGCATGCCAAGGCCCTGGCACCAGAGCCACCACGGGTTGCTGAGGGCCTCTACTGCCGAGGCTCGCCTTTGCCCCGGCCAGATGCAGTGGCTGTGAGGCAGGTGAGTCGGCCTCCTTTCTGCACCTGGATACAGCCGGCGGCTGACCTCTATGACCCACAGCCCCATCACTCACGCCCATGATGCCTGCTCGCACACAGGCCACCGGCTCCTCCTGGGCTCCACACGTCTCCTCTTCAGAGTGCAGAGGACCCTGTACTGCGAACCCCGCCATGGACAGAGAGACACGTGGGGTGGACGAGGCGTAGAAGACCCCTAACAAACCAGGAGAGGGAGATCGGCACCGTGGGAGCGGAGTACACAGACACCTCAGTGCCAGTGAGGTGCACTCTGGGCAGCTCTCCCTGCCAGCTAGAACTGAGCGCAGCGATGGGGAGGAGCACTCCTGCGGCACAGGCTGCCGTCCCAGCACACGGAGAGGCTGAGGCAGGAGCATCACCTTGGTGAGACCCGGGGTCAAAATCAAAAGTCAAAGACGGGCTGGGAGCAGAACGCAGGGTGAAAGCCCTGCGCTTGACAGCTGGTACCACCAAACACAGAAATCGAAAGCTTTTATAGCCATGTTAGACAGTGCCTCTGTGTCTATGAGACAAAACAATAATCGGCCCTGAATTTTTTTTTTTTTGAGGCAACATCTCACGGTGTAGTCTAGGGTGGTCTTGAACTCACTACATAGCCCAGGATGACCTCAAACTCATGGCAATCCTCCTGCCTCAGTCTGCTAAGGTTACAGGCGTGTGCTACCATGCCCAGCTCATGGGGCGCTGGGGAACTGAACTCAGTGCTTCGTGCTTGCGAGGTAGGCGCTCTAACCTCTGTGCTATCACTCCAGCCCCTTGGCTCTGAATTTTTGTCTGCTCTTGCTTTCTAATCTAATGTTACCAGGAATTTACAACTATTGGTTGATGATGAACTACATGTTTGAAAATACAGAAAAGGCTTCTCATCCCAGACAGACTGAGCAGCCCCGCTGCACACACGGCCCCGACCTTTGCCTCTGCTTGCCATTTTCCACAATAAGGAGGAGGAAATGAGTTGCCACTTGTCTGTGGTCTCTACTCAAATGTAAACTTCCGACATACCAGAAAACAAACATGAACGTACTCCTCACTGCACCAGCAGGACTCAGGCCCGCTCATTACTGCCCCACACCGCCCTCAGCCATGACGACAGCCCCTCCCCAAGGCCTGGAGTGGTGAGACTTTCCCTTTCCCTTCTTCCCTCTCAGAAAGGACAGAGCTCAGCCCACCGAGGGACTTCACCGTGCTTAGGTGGCTGGACACAAACACGACAAGCCCATGCTGCCGGTCCAGGTTCACGCGCCCTGTTCTGTTTTGGCTGGGTGTGTGCGTATGTGGGGCAATTCAATGTCATACAGCACAGGCCTGCCATCCCAGGACTCTGAGAGGCTGAGGCAGGAAGACGGCAAGTTCAAACCCAGCAACTCAGTAACACCCTCACTCAAAATCAAAAGTTACAAAAACAAAACAAAACAAGAACTGGGGATGTAGCTCAGTGCAAAGGCTCTATGCTTCTCTTTCCTTAGTAACACACATAAGTGAATGAATGAATGAATCTAAAGTGAAATAAAATGAAACGACATCTGGCTGCTCTCCCACTCGCGATTCCTGATACTGGCAGAACAGCATCCCAGGACCTTGTATTTTAAGGTCAAAAACTTCCGCCACCCCGGGTCAGCCAAGACGGCTCTGTTCATTGCCTAGCTCCCCGCAGAGGAGTCACAGCCCAGCTAAGACCCTCTGCCTGGAAGGCCGCAGCCTCCCTTTATTCAGCTCAGTGCCCACAGCCTGGGGAGTCCTTCCTGCCTAAAAGCAAATGCGGACTGGATGGGGCGTACGCTTTGGCAAGGCAGTGAAAGTACGTGGGGGGCATGTGTCCTGAGACTCGCAAGGCTGTGGGGGCACCAAGGCCCGCAGGGTCCCCCTAAGGGACCATGTGGCTCTTGAAGTGGTGGCTGAGGGAGGCCTCGCCGGGCACCTCCTGGAAGGGCAGGAGCACCAGGTTCTCTGTAATTAAGGAGCAGCCTGCTCCCGCTAAGCCAGGGCTGCCACCCCATCTGCCAGGCCCGCGGGAGCTGGCACTGTGCCCCTCCCCGCTGGCCTCTGCTACCCACCAGATCCTTGGAGACGGCCTTTGATGGGGCGTTGATGCCAAGCTCTTCCAGAGGGTATACAATCTGTCGTCGTGGTCGCACGGGGACCAAGTAATGAAGGGCAGATGTCAGCGAGTGGGCGTGGGGGCTCTGGAACTGAAAGACAGCAGAGAGAATGTTGCAGGGCGCAGCGCAGATGTCGCCGGACAGCTCGGCAAACACAGGGCCCTGGGTGCAGCCAAGTCGGAGAGGGGAGAGGGAGAAACAGCAAATAAACAAACACACTCTCGAGCAGAGGAATGAATTGTAGATAATGCCTGACACTAATGAAGATAATTACGAGGGTAATTACATTACTATCTCTGTGGGAATGACAGATAAACAAGTGGTTTGGTTTATGGGATTTTTCAGTACAAGGATTTTCCCCAGGAGGGTCCTGCTTTCCATATTGGTCATGAATCAGCTTGATCTGACCCCATTAAGCTGTGTTATCTGCGCCCTGTTAACCTTCGCGTGTTTGGCACATGCTGCTTTTACGAAGCCCAGGGCTCGCACAGCCATCTGAGGGGCGGCTGCACATGGATGTGTAAGTTCCTGCTCCTGAAAGTCCCTCACAGCACCTGCAACTGCCCTCTACTAGGAAAACTGAGTGCTGGGAACAAAGGGACGGCGCTGGGATGTGCGGCGCAGGTGACCAGGCCCTGCCTATTATTTTGACTTCTACTAAATCATGAGCTAAGACAATGCTCATTGAAACGGACTCTAATAAACCATGTTTTAGGAGGATGCTCTAAATATTAATTTTTAAATTTTTCTGTAGCACTGGGGATTGAGCCCAGAGCCTTTGCACTGAGCTACATCTCCAGGCCATCTTGTATTTTTTGACTGTGAGACAGGGTCTCGTTAAGTTGCTAAGTTGCTCAGGGTGGGCTCAAACTAGCAATCTTCCTGCCTCAGCCTCCCAGAATGCTAGGATAATAGGTCAGCACCACCAGACCTCGCTTAAATATTACCTTTATCTAGTTTTTAAGATTTAGCGAAGAAAGCTAAACGTCGTGATTTTTAAATTTCTCTCGAATGTATGATATCCAAGGAATGTAGGTGAAATTAATCCAGGGCACAGTAATCATTAAACCTTAAGAGTCAAACTGTGAAACCAAGGTTTTGTGATGTCACAGCTATGATCCAGGCAGAAAGCAAAGGGAGCAAAGCTGGCCTATAGCGTACAGCTTCAGGTGGGCAAGAGAGATGGTCTACATGGCTTACCGGCTGTCCCTCTACCACGGAAACTCATACCTGGCCTTCTGTGAACTTACATACGGAACTGGGAATCCCTAGCCAGGCCTTGTTCTTCATGCCCACAAAGGTGTCCCCATAGGGGGCACGGAGTGATTGTCTTTGTAACTGCAGTGGAAAAGCCCATTAAAGATTCACAGCAGAAGTCGGAAGTTCTCACGTTTATTGTTTGCAACTACGGCTTATGCTTGCCTTATGTGTGTATGTGTATGTACACATGCCCGCACGCATGCGTGCACAAAGGAAATCTGTCCCCAGAGCCTCTATACAGCAGAGTGCCACACACTCCCAATTCTACACCATGGTGTGAATAGCTAGTCAACAGAATGTCCAAGGTGTAATCTCCATCCTGAATGCAAATGGAGCTTCTTCAACCCAGCACGCAAGACAGCATCTAAATAAAAACCAGGAATTCCGTATCACACAGAGGCGAATGGTCAAGAGTGGCTGGATGGGGAGTGCCACAGAGGCGAACGGCCAGGCATCACTGGATAGCACAGTGCCACAGAGGCGAACGGCCAGGCATCACTGGATAGCACAGTGCCACTGAGGCACATGGTCAGGCATCACTGGATAGCACAGTGCCACAGAGGCAAATGGCCAGGCATCACTGGATAGCACAGTGCCACAGAGGCGAACGGCCAGGCATCACTGGATAGCACAGTGCCACTGAGGCGCATGGTCAGGAGCAGCTTGGATGTGACAGTGTCACAGAGGCTAACGGCTGGAGCCAGTTACTCTGAAGTGCCTATGAGGCTAAGACCACAAGCTGGAGCCTGGAGTGGGGCAGGCGGCACTCCGGAAGCAGTCCTCCGGAAGGCCAGCTCCACAGAGCACTTGCCTGCGGCACAGTGTGGGAATGTCTGCCTGTATGTGAGGCTTTCAGGCCTGCGGGACTCAGCGCCACATGGGGCAGACCAACCCCTCTGCTTTCAGAGTACGGGCACTCTCAGCTTGCCCTACAGCGAGGGCAGAGGGTGCGAAGGGAAGATGGGCTGGTGCCCTGCAAGAGCGCCACATTCAGCATGTGTTTATCAGAGTGGTGTTTCTGTGCACGGAACCTCCAGCATGACAAGGGGCTGCATGGGTATTTACGCTGGAAGCGGCCATCTCCACCTGTGGCAGGCCTCCGCCGAGACGGTGACCTGGGACGCAGTGTGCGGCACAGCGGTCTCCAAGGACAGGGCAGGTGTGCTCTCCCCACACGTCACCACTACGCCCTTCACTGGGAGAGACACACAGCGACCACTTTGCCCCTGCCTTAAGCCATAGGAAGTCATTTGAATTTGATTTTTTTTATGTCTCTGAGGTTTTTGGCATCATTTTCAGCCTGTTTTGTCAATACAGAAAAGCCCACAAATTGTTCCACTAATTATACTAGTGGCGACTGTCTCAGGAATTGGAAGCCTCCTGAACTTTCACTGTAATATAAGAAAAGGGCCAAATTCAATATGGCTACTGAAAATTCAGATCTACGCTATAATCAAAATCCATCGAAAGAGGAACGTCTAGCCAGGTCTGCTAGTGCAATGGTCATCCAGGCTCGGGGCACAGGCCTGTAATCCCAGCTCCCTGGGAGACTTGAGGCAGGAGCATCGCCAGTTCAAGCCTGAGCAGGGCAACCTGGTGACTAGCAAGATGCTGTGTCAAAAATAAAGATAAAAATTGGCGGGAATGCAGTTCAGTATGAAGCCCATGGTTTCAATCTTTAACGCCAGAGAGAGAGAGAGAGAAAGAGAAAGTGTGTGAAAGAGATAGGGAGAGAGAGAGAAATGCCTGAAAGGTGCCGCACTACAGGAAGAACACGGCACATGGTGACCAGCTGGGAAAGCGGCGGCAGCGCGCATTTACCTTGCCACCCCTGGGCTGCGGGTAGACGGGGTAGTAGAGGCAGGACTTGTGGCCCAAGCGCAGGATCTCCTTCAGGAAGAACTTGGAGTAGTGGCGGAAAATGGGGTTCAGGGCAAAGTAGTACAGGCGGCCGTGCTCCTCGCGCTGGTGGTGGCTGAAGTAGATGAAGTCTTCGATGTTGTAGTGGGAGCGGAGGTACTCGATGTCCTGCAGGGGTGTGGGGAAGGGAGGGCACTTCAAACAACCTGGGCCCGTGCTGTGATAAATCCCCACTGGGGCTCCGACAGAGCCCTGCCAGGGCCCTTGTCCTCCAGCGTCTGCCACAGGGCACGGAAGAAGTGGAACTTGGGGGCAGTGTGCCAGTGGGGGCGCCCAGGGCGATGCTAGTTACCCTTCAATCTGCACAGACCTCACATCAGCCTTTAACTACCATGAAGACATGAATATGACCCTCATCACAAAATGAAATGGGTAATGAGAATAAAACAGAGAAGCAACAAGCTAAGAGCCAACAGTGGCTTTTAGATCAAACAACAGATGGGTCATGTGTGTCCAAATTTTTCCCCCACTCTAAACCCCTTAAAATAACAGTGAGACTTAATTTTTGAAGTACTGGGGGTATGACACATGGGGCAAAGGCCCAAGGTGGTGTGATCTTGGTAGACAAGTTGAACTTCCCTAGTTCAAGCCTCCCCACCCTGACCCCTGGGCGTCCCTGCCTCCCACGGCTACTACCCTCAGGTGCCAGGACGAAGCCAAACATGGGCCACCCCCTCCAGGCAGGCAGAGGGCTGGGCTTCCTGGCCAGCCACAGGGATCTGTGTGCCCATGGCAGCCATCCACGCTGGCTGCTCCGTCTCTCGTTCTCCACGTAGATCGTGGAGGAACACTGACTGCGAAATTCACAATGGGGAAACATACAACTTGCTATGGGGGAAACAAAGATTGTCTGGAGAACGGAAAGAATACTAAGAATTTACATAAGGCCTGCAGAGGGAGCAAACAGGGCCTTGCAGGCAATGTCACAAACAAGCTGATGCTGAAACCAAACAATAACCCTGACTCCCAGCCACCCATTCCAACAAACAGCTAAGAGATATGTTCAGTCAACAAGAGAGACAATTGCAGGAAAGGGTATAATGAGTAACAGGAGTTAAAAAAGGAATAAAACCTAATGAACATCTCAATTAATACCAACTCAACACCGGTTCATGGTCAGAGCTGTTAACAACCTAAAAACAGAGGGCAGCTTCCTTAACTTGGCGTCCCCCAGGGACCTACAGCCAGCATCAAGCCAAACAGAGGAAAATACAGAAGAATCTAATTTTCAAAAATCTGCAAGAGTAGCCAACACATGCTTTATGTTTTACCCATATAATAAAGCTGAAAAAATGAGGTAGAAAGTGTAGCAGCAGCCTAGGCGGAAGACACTGGAAGAGGATGTCACAGGACTCCACAAAGACAGCACCCTGGCACACAGGCTACCATGAAAAGGCCAGGGGACGCAGCGGAGGTGTCCTGACCACACATACTGTCCTCCCTCCTCCTGTCAGGGCCTCACTGGCCAAGCTCACGTAGAGGTTGCAGGGCAAAGGCCACCCACTCCGATGGGCTTGCAGGGTGGAGACGAGGGAACGTGGGTGCAAAGTGGGCATGCAAGACAAACACAGCACCGGGCTGTACGAATTCGCTTCCCATTTTTGTGACAAAATACCCGTGGCTGGGTACTTCATAGAGAGAAAAGGTTTACTGAGCTGACAGTTATAGAGGCTGAAAGTTTCACTCAGGCAGCACCCTGATCCCATCTCTGGGCAGGGCCTAAGGGCAGACAGCAGCACATGCAAGGGAAGGAGATCACACAGCAAGAAGCCAGCCTTGCTCTTTTTATAACAGCCGACTCTTAGGAAAGGAACTGGTGACTCCTAATCCCAACGACCTAACAACCCTCCACTAGGCCCCACTCGTAAAAGTCTCCAAGCACTTAACACTGTCACAGTGGAGACAAGCTTCCAACACATGAACCTTTCAGGGACACATCTGAGCCATTTCCAACCATATCTCTGGCACAAAACTGTGTGGAAAAACGTCGCAGAGCTTCTCTTAAGGACGCAAAGAGTCAAATAACAACACAGGAAATCGTGTTCCTGAGGGAGTTCTTGATATTACAATGCACATGCGGTCTGAATGATTTTATAAAATCTACATGGACACAGATACATTTGTAATTCTACTACTGGGTGTATCTGGAAGAAGAAACACCCAAGAAAAATGAGAAAATTTTAGAAAAAGAACACAGGTGAGAGAAGGCTCCTGTCCTAGTCACCCAAAAGCAGCTGACAGCAACAGGGGTCACCAGACAGGGTGCAGGGACAGAGCTTAACAGTAGACATAGCATATGGAAATTCAGTAAGTGCAAGAGCAGCATTTTAAATCAGCCTGGCAGAATGGACTCAGTAATAAATGCTTTGGAATAGCTATGCATTGGAGAAAATACAAACATGTCCATTTGCACACACAGACACACACAGACACACACAGACACACACAACGGAGGTAGTTAAGTGCAAGGACAGATGTCAGAAATGGTAAATGAGGGATTTGGGTCAGGGGTTAGGTACTTTCCTAGCAAGTTCAAGGCCCTGAGTTTGATTTTCTAGTGCCACATAAACCAGGCATGGTAGCACATGCCTGTAATTTCAACACATGAGAGTCTGAGGCAGGAGGACTGCCATGAATTCAAGGACAGCCTAGACTACACAGTGAGTTCAGAACCATCCTGGACTAAAGAGGGAGACCCTGTCTCAAAAAAACAAAAACAACATTGGAAAAAAGAAAATGGTGAATGAGTCCTATAGTAATCCTTCAGAATGAGCAGTAGAATATTTTTTGGGGGAATACAATTATTCCAATTTTTAAAATAAGAACATATTCGTTTTTCTTTGTGATAGTCCAATTGTTCTGATCTGTAAGAAACAAACAAAAGAATCAAAAGACTACCAGCAGATGCAAGTTAATGACAATTATATTCTTCAGGAAAAGGACACGTTCACGTTAGATAAAAAATAAAATGTCAAAAGAGGTACAGCATGCTGCTTCAGGAGACACAAAGTCACTGTTAAGGTGATGGACAGCCATCCCAGCTTACCATTTCGTCTCTGATCACAGCAATGCCAGCTATTTGTTCTGCCACTTCGGCCACAAAGGCCTGGAGCGGTGTCCCATCCTGGAAAGAGAGGCACGTGTCCTAAGACCCCTAGAAGCACTGCCATGGATGCTGTCAAAGGTGGGTCCACATGCAGGGCCCATTAACCCTCGGGTCACCACAATTACAGAACCAGCACTGCCAACACTCACTTTTAGTGGGGGGCTAAGTTCCATGCCACCCTCCCCACCACATGTGCATTCCCCCTTCATCCCAACTCTATGACGTCAGTACGCACACTGTATCTATTTCATTTACAAGAAAACAGGTCCTGGGAGGCCAAGTACTCTGCAAGACCTCTTGCTCTGCTCACAGCAACTGAACCCACGCTCTGAAGCCCAGCCCCGCTACGTCAGGGTCTCTCAAACCTTACAATCTCAGGATGCAGAGGACCCCAAGGAGCTCAGGTTTCTGTGTGTCTACCACCACTTTTCTATATTCCAAATTAAGACTGAGAAAACTTGAATTTATTAACTGTTGCTTAATTTATTGGTAAATTTTAAAATTTATTATTTTACCTTAAGATACTAATAAATGGCATTAGTATAGATAACGTATTTTTAATATAAAATAACTGTATTTTCCAAAACAAAAATATCTAACAGTGGCACTGTTTTCCCTTCTTTACAAATCTCCTTCATGTCTGGTGAAACAGAAGACAGCTGGATTCACATATCTGTTCCTGCAGCCAATCTGTTGCAATATGTTGTTTTGGTTGAAATATATGTAAAAAAAATCCTGTCTTCACAAAGATATGTAGTTGGAAAAGGGATAAGTAGTCAAATAATCTTTTCTCGTAAGTATCAATAGTTTCTCTTGACACTCCACCAAAACTCAGCAACTGGTAGTGTTCTGGAAATTAGCTGCATTGACACCTCTAAAAACTCTATCAATGAACATTGTATAAACCACTTTACTAAAACTCTAGACTGTTCTGCACTTTGAATTGCTGTCTTATGCATTCTTTTTACATCATGTATTGTTTATTAGAATATGTTGGTTCACCAAGCTATACAGATTTTTCCAAATGTTGACCATTATAAAACATCAAAAACTTATTGATAAATTTTTCCACATTCATTAATATCACCACCAGTCTTGTCAGAAAAACTTTTGCTGGGTGTGGTGATACAAGCCTGTCATCTCAGTACTTCAGGCGGCTGTGGCAGGAGGGTCACAAGTTTCAGCAACAACCTGGGCAACTCAGTGACTTAGCAAGACACTGTCTCAAACTGAAAAAAATAAAATAAAATAAAATAAAATAAAAAGGTACTGGGATATAGCTCAGTGCAGAGGTCCTGGGTTTAATTCCAAAAACTGCAACAACAAAAGAAAACAGAAAGTCTTAAGTACAGGGCAGCTAGCTGTCAAGCTCGTGACGATAGCAATTTCTCTAAATTCCTTTTTTTTCCTGATTGGATTTTTCACAGCGGACAAATCTGTCAGCTGTTCTCTTGCAGTGATAGGCTCATCTCATTCATCTTTAAGAACATAATGGCTGCCAACTACTCAGGTCCAAAACAATGGGTTTTCCTGCCGCTGTTCTGTTCAGCAGAGGTGGTGCTCGGTGAAAATGGCCACTAGCTCCATCAACAGCAGAAGTGCCCCTCCCGGAATCACCCGCAGGACGCAGAGCAGACACCTCGCCTGTTCTTCTCCCCCCGCCACGCGGAGCCCTAGGCACATGCGGCTCAGGCCTGAACCCTGAGCAGCGTCAATGACCCCTCCCCCAGGTACGCACAGGGTCTCTGCGAGCCTCGTTGTACTGCGCGAGGTCCTCCAGGATGCCTCGGCTCAGCGCCAGGGTGCGCACCAGCTTCTCCACCCCGGGGGTATCTGCGGGCACGGCCAGCCTGATGGTGATAGACCTGTGCAGGGAGAAAGCCAGCTGCTGGGTGGAATACTGGTGTGCGTGCCCCCACCCCCAGGGGCAGACAGGCCTGAAACGGTCACACTTATCCAAGAGAGTAACTGGAAAACCCTATGATGTAATGCCGAGGTCAAATTAATTTTTTAAAAATAACTCATTTCTTTCTAGGAAACCTAGAAAATATATCAAAAAGTGCAAAGAATAAAGTAAAAATCATTGATAATGCCACGAACCAAACACAGACACACACAAAATAATTATGAGCACAATATGTGGCTAAGCCGGAAACAAACTTCTCCAAATTAAAGACATCGGCTCTCAGGAAGGCACAGTGTGGCACGGCAGCAAGACGGCATGAGCCACCAGTACGCTCAAGCATGGCCTCTGCTCACGCGGGTCCTAGAGTCCAAAGTCAGTGGAATGGTCAAAAATGGACGGGGATGGGTGCTGGGAAAACAGGCTCTTATACCACACATGAACCACATACTAAACCTAGAAACATGCTAAGGATGGCTGTATCGGTAAAAGTGTTCACAAAGAAAGCACTTGGTTTTTGCAGACTTAAGGCAAAAGTTACCACAACTTTAGGGAAAGCCCTCAACTCAAAGACTGAGGGGCAACTGTTGATGGGAGAGGTGGCCTCTGCTAACAACTAGGTGAATTCTTGTCCCTGTGCTCGCCAGCATGGCCAGAGGGCCGGTGACAGACACAAATATAATTTCCCAAGGGAAAAAGAAGGAGATTGGGTGAGAGACCAGAACATGGGAAAGGACATGGGCCATGAAATGAAGTACCCGAACTGCAGGTCAGGGATGATTCACCTCTAGTGTGAAGGGAAGCGAAGCAAAAAATATAACACGATGCATTTTTAAACTGTGGTATAAAAATTGCAGGTGTCAAATTACTTGTCACACCCCTGGGTAATGAAAGAAATTCTTAAAATGGATGAAATGAAGTGAAATGAAATGAAAAGAACAGGGATGTTGTGGTTGGAACTGAATTGTCCCCACAAAGTCTTGTGTATGTGGATACTGTGCGATATGCACGCGTCCTGCGTGCTGTTAAGGGCGGAGCCTGGCTGGAAGGGGCGGGTCCCTGGGCCTAACCTGCAAGAGCACACACTAGCCCCCTTCCTCACAGAGATTTTTGTTTGCCATGTCATGAATAGCTTTTCTCTGGCTATGCCTCCACCATGTACTTCCACCACAGCTGGATGCATGAGTACTCTGAGACCTTCTAAAACTGTGAGCTACAACCAAGTTTTTCTCTCCTAAGTTGTGAATGGCAGGTACTATGTCCCAGCAATGAAAAAGTAACTAAGACAAGAGAGATCTTACTTCAATTTCACAGACAGCCACGTGACTGAACATGCACCCACTCACCTGAGCAGCCCGGCACGGTGGAAGACGTAGAGGTCGTACTTGAGGGTGCAGGTGCTGAAGGGGTTGATCTTCACAAAGTTCTGAAGGAGGACAAACTCGGGGGTGAGCTGGGGCACAGCAATGATGCAGAAGATCTTGTCCTAAAGCAATCAGAAGCCAGAACACATGGAAAACACACACACACACACACACACACACACACACACACACACACACACACACAATCATTTGTCATTAAACACATTCCTGCTGGAAGACACAAACGAAAACAGAAGTAAAATTCATTCAGGAGATACTCAGTCAAACTTTCCTACAATTTGGGGACGTAACCAGGTAAAATCCAGGGAGAAGCAGCTCCAAGAGGATGGAGAAAACCTCTGCATGTCTGATGGCCACTGGAGTACACGGATGCTGGGAGCCACGGCACTATCCGGCAGAGCTCTTTAACAGATGAGGGTTTTCAAACTAAGACCACTGGCTCTTGTGGCACCCCCTCCACCCCAGATAACAATGAGGAGAGGGGAGGGCGGTGCTTGGAGCCACTGGGAGGGACAAGTATCTGGTACGCACTCCAGTGTCACCAGGAGGCCCGCTCGCCCACGTAGGCTGAGCCCTTCCACAGGCAAGGAGGAGAGACATGCCAGCCAGAAAGCCGGCCCCAGCTTCCCTCTACCCCACCTGCTGGAAAAGAATACGGTGATGTCAGAAGACCGGGCCCGGGCAAGCCAGAGGCAATGCACTGCTATGGCTCCCTCGGGAGCACTGCGCTACTTCCCTCGACTCCCATCAGTGGCCTGATGCTAACATAGCACCACTAAAGCTCCCAGGTGTATCAAAGGAAACCAGTTAAGAAGAATCACTGAAAATGATGATTTTCATTTTTAGGAGTTTATAATCTTGTTTTGTTTTGTTTTGTTTTGTTTTTGAGGCACAGTCTCACTCTGGTAGCTCAGACTGGTCCTGTACTCACTATGGAGCCCAGTCTGGCCTCAAACTCATGGCAATCCTCCTGCCTCAGCCTCCTGAGTGCTGGGATTATAGGCATGCACCACCACACCCAGTTTACGTGGTGCTGGGGAATCGAACCCAGGGCCTTGTGCTAGCTATGCAAGCACTTTAGTGAGTTAACCACTGTGCCATTCTTGCTGTCCCAGGAGCTTACAATCTTCTTCTGACACCACAACATTTTACATGCCTGTACAGTGAACACAGCATTTTGTTTTTCTAAAACTCAGCTAAGCTCCAAAACCAATTCTGTTACTCACAACTCAGAATGTACTTACAGGGAAAAGACTGAAAACAAAACTCATGAAATCCAGCGACCTGTGAACGAGACAGATAGATATCACTGGGTCATCAATGAGCTCAGCACCCACAGAGATTTAAGAAGATTTCATTGTTTCCCCGTGGCAGCAGTGAGTGGTGGCCACTAGGCAGAGTTTGTGTCCAGTGAATGGCAATCAGGCACATACAGCCACGAGCACTGCGAAACTGAGGGTACCATGACAGCAACTGATATTACCTGCACATGTGAAAAGCTACATGAAAGATGGCTGCTACAATAATCTCTGTTAATTTGAAAATCTGCCTTGGGAGAGCTGGGCACAGATACACGTATGCAGTAGGCTGCCATCTCTGTCTCATATTAGGGCCGGGCACAGATACATGTATGCAGTAGGCTGCCATCTGTCTCATTATTAGGGCCGGGCACAGATACACGTATGCAGTAGGCTGCCATCTCTGCCTCATATTAGGACCCATCTCTGGGCCTTCGTGCCGAGCTCCATCCTCAGCCCATTTTCATTTCTGACTTTGAGACAGTCTAAAAAAGTTACTAAATTGCCCGGGTTGAGCTCGAACTCACAATCCTCCCACCTCAGCCTCCCAGAAATGGCAGAATTACAGGAGTGTGTCACCATGCCTGTACAGACTATTCTGTTTTCTCTTTTATTTGCAAAAGATTTTCGGCCCAGCTGTATGTGCACTTTCACAGGAAACGCATAAGGAGTCATTTGTTTAAAAGGTGCAAAGTTACATGTAGGTACAATCATGTGCAAACGCACAGGGGGAAGGAATACATTGCAACACGTCCAGGAGGGCTTTGCAGGCCTTCTAGACACCCACAACATAATCAGAATAAAGAAGTGTTGCTTTTCAAGCACCAAAGGGTCCAAAGAGGCTGAAAATATGAAGGAAAGAAACAAAAGTAAAGGTAAAATATAGCTGAGGAAGCAGATTCCAGGCTTAAACCCCTCCTCTGTCCCTGGCCATCTGAGAGGACATCAGACCTGCTGCCTGAGAATGTGTCAACACGACTGCTCTGGGAGTAAACAGAGAAGTAGGTGGCGTGTGGAAGGACATGTGGGAATCAGGCGTCAGCACAGTGGCCAGGGAACAGGCTGGGGTACCAGCCAGAACACATGGGAGCCTGGTAGGGACAGGCAGGGGCCAGTGGCCTCGTGCCCACTAGCGACCTCTCTCCACTAAGTTCTTCCACTAGCCACTCTCAGACCTTCCACTGAGGTGAGTCTCCACCCTCAGGTTTGGGTGGAGCCTGGAAGAGGGCCCCAAGCCCATTTTGAGGAACGGCTTCGTCAGAACCCTTGGCTCAGGAAGGCGCACACGGTCCAATCAGGTCTCCAGGGACTTGCTAAAAAGCTTAAGCCCACACCAGAATGTCCTCATCTCTGCATTCTTATGTGGATCAGAGGTTGGCAGCTAGCATGGCCTGGAGAGGGGGATAACACAGGCAACCAGGCAGGGAGGAAGAGGGAGAAAGGTGGTCCTTGCTTTGGCTAGCTAAGTCTGCGAGCAAACCCTACTGAAAATCAAACTTATCCTTAGTTATATGAGGCAACTCCTCTATTCCTGCAAAGCCACCGTTGAACTAATTTTCTGTTAGTAGGAACCCGAAGACTCCAAGCAGGAACCCAAATCCAGACTCTCTAAGACATGCAAACAGCACGGAGTGGGAACAGCAGGGGTACACTATGGTCACACACGGTGACCTCGACAGACCAAACCTCTTCAGCTCGTCTGCATCTGGAGGCCCTCCCCGAATTCGAGGGACCAGACTCTTGGCTGGGGCCCAAAAATTTCTTTGGTTTTTTAATGTCTCAAGAGATTTGGATGTGTGCTGGGTTTAGAGATGCCAGCTGGGTAAAGCTGGGTAAGGTTGAAATGCTGGGCTGCCAGCACCACCCATCACAGAGCTGGCTGCTAGCAATGCCTGTCAGAGAGCCGACCCTCAGCATGTCTGTCACAGAGCAGGCCATCAGTGACCACAGTCATGGAACAGGCCCCCAGTGTCTGTGTCACAGAGCAGACCACCAGTGTGCCCATCACGGAGCTGGCTGCCAGCGCCACCCCCACCACAACCACGGCGACCAGTGTGCCCACCACGGAGCTGGCCGCCAGCACCGCGCCCACCACAACCATGGCCACCAGTGAGCCCACCACAGAGCTGGCCGCCAGCGCCGCGCCCACCACAACCACAGCCACCAGTGTGCCCACCACAGAGCTGGCCGCCAGCGCCACCCCCACCACAACCATGGCCACCAGTGTGCCCACCACGGAGCTGGCCGCCAGCGCCGCGCCCACCACCGAGATGCCATCAGACTTGCCTGGCCTCATATTTCTCATCAACACAGAAGAGTTGAATGCAGAACGCAGCCGAGGTGCCGTGGTACACGGGGCGGAAGAGGCTGGGCTCCGCGGGTGACATGGTGGAGGCTGAGCTCCTGGTGCTGGGGCGGGGCTCCCGCCCCTCGGCTGGGGGAGGTGGGCTCACATCGCCCACGTCCTGGAGCAGGGAGAGATGGGGGGGGGGTATGCTGGTGGAGAGCCTGTGCACTTCCTGTAGTGGGGAGGGTGGGCAGCTGAGCACCTCTGCATCACACTGGGCCCAGAAACAGCTTTGACTCTCTCACCCACAAACTTGCTCAGAGCGAGGCCTAGTTTCAAGATGCTCTTAACGAAGCCGGGCCTGGAGGCGCAGGCCTAGTTCCAGCACATGGACAGGCTGAGGCAGGAGGATCCTGCCCATCTCTGTCCTTTCCCATCACATCGCCTAAGAAACCTGAGCCCCAGGCAGCTCCTTGGGGTACAGCTAAGTGGAGCCTGGAGGGAATCGGGGTTCCCGCCACCCTGCACCTGGCTTCTGCCTGGCTCCTACTGGGAAGCTCATCCCACCCTCCACCACACCCTGCCCTTCCCACAAGCCTACCGGGCCTCCTCTCAGCTGGGCTAAGCCCATGTAAACAGCTCCATCGATTTTCTTGACTCTAAATATTTTTAAAGTGCTTATCTTCCAATAACTTCCCTCTGTCTCACTGTCTTTGAGGATTTGTGCTCTTTTTAGCCCTTTATTGTCATTTTAGTGTGTCTCCCCCCCCCCCCCCCGACCCCCCAAGGGTCAGGAGGTAAACACAGGAGATAAATCCAACCTGTTTGACCAGACACCCTTGGGACTCCCACAGGTTCACTGCCAGGAAAGGGACCATCCTGTCCCTCCCCCCATGTCCTGGCTGGGGTCCTTAAAGGCACACTGGAGAGAAAGGGCGGTCCCTGCTGCCTCCCAGACCCTCCTCCCTAGGCACAAGACTGGCCTCCCGGTCACGCAGTGTCCAGGGCAGCCCCGGGACTAGGGTCTTAGTCAGGAGTTTGCTTGGGGAGTGGCACCAGGGAATTCTCGGCAGAATGTGGGCATGAGACAAGAAAGGGAAGGCCCCCACCTTGGGAGCTTCAGGAGAGGGTCTCACCTGCTCAAGTCTCTGGGGGCCGGGCGGAGACCACCTGGGCCACAGGGCCGACTCTCCAACCCCTGTAACCCCTGACTCATGGTTGTTCTCCTGACAGCACCCCAGACACCAGGCTCTCTGAGCCTCCTCCTTGGGATGTGGGGTCTGACAAGCCAGAGGCTCTGGGTGCGAGTCTCTCGTTGGTAGCCAGGAGGGAACAGACCCACCCAAAGGAGACCCAGCCTCATGACAACACAGCCATGTGCCCTCACTACCCTGGTCAGCGGGTCTGGCCCCTGAGAATTCTGGTTCTCCCTCTATGTCAAAAGAACCACGCAGACTAGCACTGAGGGAGGACACCGAGGCAGCCGGAACAGCGGAACTAAGAACACTCAGGAAAGAGCGCTTTCAGAACCACTTCGAAGGCAGCAGGAATGACAGGAGGATGTGCTCAAAGTGAGTAGAGGGTTTGGAGGGAATTCACGGCCATGGGTCTTTTATTGTAGTTTTTTGAAATTTAAGCAACTACATTTGTTTTTATCAGCTCTTGAATACGCAGTCAAGTAAAACTCTTGTATACACTGTGCTGCTCCAAAGCTGGAAAACGTGGGGGAAGAGCTTGTTTACTGAAACTGCTGCGGACAGCTGATGCATACAATGTGACTCTAGCGTGAGCTATGTTGGGGACAGAGGACAGGGTGAAACCGGGTGGGGTCAGATGGCTGGGGAGGCTCATGGAACAGGACCAAGGTGATGGCAGGTATGACCCCGGAAAGAGGTACAGGTCTGGAGAGGACTGGCACACACAGTCTAGGGACACCAAGCGAGCTCAGGGCTGGTTAACTGGCATGCAAAGGCCGCACACACCTACCTGCATTTCACTGGCCTGGTCGCTGGGGACTTTGCCGATGAACTCCCCGGATGCAGCTTCTTCCATGACTTGTTCCTGCAAACACCAAGGGTGTAAGAATGAACTCAGCGCCATGGGAGCTCCAAGCCCAAGCTTGGGAGCAGGCCCAGGCTGCCAGGCCCTGCCCCAATGCCTTTGGGTAAGCTGAAGGCCTTGGCGAGGGACGGATCTGTTTCCTGTCTGTTTTAGAAAGGGGACAACCAGCATCTGCATCATAAGGTTGTCATGAAGATAAAACAAGGCTGGAGAAAAACAATGAGAATTTAGAGACTGGACAGAGGTAGACACGCGGAGATGACAGACGCCAGCTGATCAGCTGGCAGGCAGGGACGCAGCGCGGCGTGGGTGCCCCTACGTCTCTGCAGGTGCCAGTTACACCCCTGCCCCTTGCCTCTTCCTCCTCCCGTCCTTCTTCGGTAGTACTGGGTAGGGATTCAGCCCAGGGTCTTCACACTGGAGCTATACCTCTAGTCTGTTTTTATTTCTGATTCTGAGACAGGGTCTTGTTAAATCTCTAAATTGCCCGGTCTGTGTTCAATCTACCAATCTTCCTGTCTCAGCCTCCCAAAGTGTGAGGATTTCAGGCCTGGCCCACTAGGCCTGGCTTTCTTATTCTATGTAACTTGAAAGCTACACTGTTAAAAGAAACAATAAAAGGCTTTATTGAGGAGTAATTAGCACATAATAGAGGCTCAACTGCATGTATTTAAGATGTCTCCTTTGAAAGTAAGGACTTGCATTGTACCCATATAAATCACTCCCTAACAAGCATCAAGCCAGCAGCTTCATTTGCCTCAGCCTGCTGCAGCCTGGGACAGACTGGGAGGAGTTGAAGCGGGGCCACAGCATGGAAGCTCTGTCCTGACTTGCGATCTGGAGATTCCGACTGAAGGGGACTCAGGAGCTACAAGCCTCTGTGTCCTCCCAGGCTTCAGGCTGTGCAGCTCCTCCTGCCCTGACCTTCTAAGGAGCAACTAGCACTGGGGATGTCCTCAAGTCACAAGTAGCCCAGGCCCATCCCACCCCCGCGAGGGGATCTCCCCGACCTGGATACCCTGCCTCACCTTGGGAGAAGCAAGTCCTGAGGGCTCCTCGGCTGCTTTCCAGGAGCCCTGGCGGTCCTTCCTGATCTCGGCATCTGTGACAGGAGGAGGAGGGTGAGGACGCGACACGTGCTGACGCCAACAGGACTGCAGGAAAGCACAGCGCAGCTGTATGGCACTAGGCACAGTGTGTCTGAGTGTGGGTCCTGGAGCGAACCGAGGTGGCACCTGCAGCCGCCCTAGGGGCTCCTGGGGGGCAGCTGCCCACTCTGCACCCTCATTTCTCTACAGAAAGGAGTCCATCCTGCCCCAGCTCTGGAGAGGGCATGGGCCTGGGCTTCCCACTGCAGACGAAGGTCCTGGGACGTTTACGATTCACCGATTGTCACCTTCCTGGACGGCAGGCCTTTAGATGATCTGAGACGAAGGGTGGGCATGACCAGTAAGCTCCACTGGTGCTCCCGTGGCCAGTGGGTGGCGTGGCTTCCTCCAGGGTGGGAACTCTGCCCATGGCTGTGGTACTCACTTTCCCACAAGTGTCTTAGCATGTTCTGGAGGGGCCATCGTCAGGGCAGCCTTGTGGGCAATCTTCCTAAACATTACAGTGGGGAAAGAAGCATTCCCGTTTCCACTGAAAAGGTCCTTTTACCTCCTCTCTCTACCTCCTCTGTCTCTTTTCTTTCCTCCCTGTGTACGTGTGAGCATGTGTTTGCACATGTGCATGTGCATATATGTGTGTACATCTGTGTGCGTGCATGCACGTGTGCGTGCGTGCATGTGTGTGTGTGTGTGTGTGTGTGTGTGTGTGTGTGTGTGGTACTGGGGCTTGGACTAAGGCCTTCTTCTTGAGCTACATCTCCAGCTCATTTTTTATTTGAGATCTTGAGACGGGTCTTACTGCGTCACTCAGCAGCTCAGTCTGGGCTCGAATCTGCACTCTTCCTGGGTCAGCCTCCCAGAGACTGCGACCACAGGCCTGTGACAGCGCACCAGCCTCTTCCTTTCTATGTTCAAACCCTCCCATACCTAAAGAGGTTGATTTGGAGAGGTCAGCATTGCAGGCGTGCCTGCCAATGCACCTGCCTGGCCCAGGGCTACCTGGGGATCACGTAACACCTCTCGGCCTTCGGGCCATGGCTCAAAGCAACCAGGATGCTCTGTCCACAGGCAGGAGAGACCCTGGGTCCCCTGCAGGCCCCAGAGACCCCCTCGCCCCCCGCCAGACCTCCGGCACGCACTAACCCACCCCGTGGGCCACGCAGTCTGGGCCAGGTTCCTTAGCCCCTTCCCCTCCCTGTGTCCTTCCAGCTCCCGCCTCCACGACGGCCTCTGCGAACACCTACCTCTCAACCCAAATTGTCCAAATTGTTAGATCACAAAGCTGCGTTCTGCCTCTCTTCAGAAAAGATGGAGGCAAGTAAAATGGAAGAAAATTCTCACAGGAAAATGGGACGCCCAGGGAAGAATCACACGCGTAGCCGGGGAGGCGCGTAACACCGTGGGCAGAGAGAGGCGCGAGCGAGCTGTCATGTCCTGGTATTAGGGCAGCTCTTGGGGATAATGGGGGGCCGCCTCAGCTTCTCCAGCCCTCAGCAGTGTCTGTGCCTGAGAAACATCCCAGAGCCTCTGTGGGGTTTCTAGCTTCTTCATGCTGACGTGTGCTTTCAGGCTAATTTGCTTTGCTGCTGAGACTGAACACGTGCAGCCGTGTGGGTTGCTCAGAGCCTCTCTACCTGTATCTCCACTGCAGAAGAGCCACCACGGGGATCACAGGAAGCTTTTCCAGCACCCTGAATCCATCCTGGCCCCCAAACCCCACCAGTCCATATACCAACTGACTTTTACCATTAATCAGTTACTTTTACTCAGAAGTAAACTTTTGAATGAAAAATCACTCAGGTCAATAACTTCCCATTGTCAATAATTGTACTTTATTTTAAAAACACTTCTTTCCTCTTTTGAGTTTCAAATTTGATCCATATAACAGAGATATGCGCACACCCACGTCGATAGTAGCACAACTAACGCTAGCTATATCCACCAACAGACCAATGGATAAGAAAGTGTAGTGTATGCACACGGCAGAGTACCACTCTGCTCCAAAGAAAGGCGTTTGAGTAAGTTGTAGGAAAATGGACACAACTCAAGCTCATGCTTAGAGAAGCAAGTCAGATTCATGGTCTCACTAATATGGGACGCCTGGAACACAAAGAAGCAAGAGTCAAATGGGTGAGATGTTGAGTTAGAGGGGAGGGGAGGGAGGAGGGTGAGAAAGGGGGCGGGGGAGGGAACGTGAAGCTTATCCAGTATGTATGTTCACAAAATTCTGAAATTCAGCGTAACATTGTGTATCAAATAAATACTAATTAAAAATTAAGAAAAAACTTCTCCCACTGGCCAATCTTTTCAAAAAAGTCTCACATTTGAAGAACTTCAAAAAGCACAACTAACAATGAGGTGAGCTTACATTATGCATGTATTCACTCCTTTCATGATCAAGATAAAATGCTAAAAAGAAAAAAAAAGAAATCTTAAAAATGGGTTAGGTTTGCAACGAAGTAATAATCCTGGTGGCTCAACCATTCTGACAGTCTACTGTCCCTGAAGTCATTACCTATCACAGTGACTAATTGCCTGGGTGCTGGGTGCTGGGAGGGGCTAGGGTTTATTATGAAACAGCTGCCACCTCTGTCCCCTGAGGTGGCTGCATTTCAGGACTGGGCGAGGCTGGACCTTTCCCCTTCTCCAGGGTTTTGTGAGGTTTAATTAGTTAATGTGCACAGTGTGCCCAAAGATCTTCACACATGACACGCTATCCCCAGGTAAAGACAGCTCCACTGTATCATGTAACAAACCACTGAAAACATGAGCGGGGCCACAATTCTAATTGTTACTTTTTTATTTTATGCTGCCTAAGTTACTCGGAAGTGATACACTAGCAGCTCATTCTAGTAGGGGAAGAATCCCAAATTTCCAGGGCTTCCCCCTACCTGAGAACGCTGACTTGGGGTAAGCTTTCCTTTACACTAATTAAGCTAGAGGATGAAGTGCCTCTCCAGCTCCAACCCCTCCCAAAACACAGCATCGAATGCCACATTCATAGCTGTTATGGTTGGATATGGGACATCCTCCAGAAGCCTCATGCATCTGGTTCATGAGTTCGTTGGCTCAAGTGAACTGAATTAATAATGCACTGGTGATTCACTGCTATTAGGAGGCAGGGCCCGGCTGGAAGGACAGGTCACTAGGGGCATGATCTGCAAGGACAGATGCTCCTGTTCCCCGTTTCCTTGTGCTCTCTGCTTCCTGTCTTGTGATGCCGTGCACAGCTTTTCTCTGGCTAGGCCCCCGCCACACCATTCTACCACTGCCAGCCAACCATGAACAGACTGAGACCTTGGAAATGTGAGCTAAAATAAGCGTCTCCTCTGGCCAGTTGTGAGTGCCAGGCACTGTGACCCTGTGAGGAGAAAACGACAAGGACAGTAACCTCGCACTATCGCCCTTTAGGGGCCCCGAACTGCACAGAGCCCGGTTTCACCAGACACTGAATCTACCTCGCTCATCATGTAACAGGAACAACATATACTCGGAACGATTTAGAAATACATAATATACAAATTAATGCATTTCAAAGGGAATGCAAGATATCATGTTTCTGAAGACTCAAAGGATAATCTTGTGTCTTTTAACATTTATTTCATATGCCCACCAGGAATCCCAGCAATATGTTTTCTGTACTGATACAGATCCTATAAGAGTAAATACGGAGAAAAAGTCCACAAAATCTTAAGAAAGAGGAAAGAGGCTGCACTAAATTTCCCTTTGAATGCTGGGGTATTAGGCAGAAAGAGAACAACTCGGAGTCCCAGGACACAGTCCAAACAGTTACAGAGCACTGACAGAATGTAGCAGCAGTGCTGAACAATGGTGGGGACACAGTGAGCCACAGGATCAGTAGTGCTGGCTGGCTATACGAGAAAAACAAGAGTTCAGCTCCTACCTCACGCCGGCAATAAACTCACCTGCAGAGAGCTTATGGCCTGAAGGTTCAAAACAACCCTCTTTGACATCTCTTGGGGAAAATATAGGAGAATATTCCCACAGCCTTATGTGCGGAAAAACCCTTCCTTAGAAATGCAGAAGGCAGAAGTCATAAAAGAAAAGTAAGAAAAGTATCAACATATTTACCACACCAGAAGTTAAAAGTTCTGTCAAAAGTACCCTTAATAAAAAGTTTTAAAAAATAAGCAGGCATGGGAAGAGATAACAAACCCGAGACAGAATCCCAGGAAACAGAAACAATACATTCAGCAAAGGAAATGACGCATGAGAAGCTCCGGTGACTGGTACACCTAAGAAAGTGCTCAGCCCCAGCAGCACGCAGAGGAATAAGCTAAACCAATGGTGTCTCCTTCCCCACCTGTCACACTGGCCAAAGGCAAAAACTCTAACGCCAACTATCGGGGAAATGGAAAAAGGTCTGAGGGAAGGATAATGGCATGGCCGTACTGGGTGACCAAGCATCTCTAAACCAGGCAGAACAGATCTGGGAACACAGCCCGTGGGAACTCCTGCAACGGGCCCAGGGGACACACACATGTGTGCTCACTGCGGCATCGTTTGCAAGACCACAACAACAGGAGCAACTTAAACATCTGTCCCAGGACAGAAGGGGCACGTGCCCGGGAACGCACTCCACAGAGCGACTTTCCCAGGACCGAGGCCTGTCACTTCATTAGACCCCAAAAGATGAGTGGAGGAGGAAACTTCAAAACACCATCTACCCCTGTGACACCATTTATTAAAGAAAAAATAAAAGCTACTGCCACAAAAAGTAGAGTTTTTCTTATGAATACTTGGCCTTCATATAAAAGCATAAAAAACGAGGTCTGGAAGGATAGTAAATACTAACATACTAAAGTTGTAACGATGGCGTTTCTGGGGAAGAGGGTAACGCACAAGTGGGAATACATCTAAAGAAATTCAGCTTCATTATCCTCGTTTCTTAAAGGGAGAACTGTTTCCTAGATGGACTTCAACGCAATTAGAAATGTAAAAGTAGTTCATCATGATAGTAAATTTCCATCTTCAGAATATTCCAACGTGATCACGCCTGTTTAGCACCCTAACATTAGGACTTCAGAAAGCCTGACACCGACTTGCGGCGCTCTGTGTTAGCAGGAAGGAAGAGTAACGAGCACTGACTCAAGCTAAATCACTCCACCCTCAGCTCCAGGAACATGCTCAGCGCAGGCGCCCCACCAAGGACACCGGAGTAAACAATGAGCAAGACGGGGACTCCAGGAGCTCCCACACCAGCGTGTGCTGGGGCACACACACACGCACACCCTGTTGCGCGCACGCCCCACCGTGTGGCCCGAGAGCTGCTGGAGGACCGGTGCAACTACAGCACCCCGAGAGCTCGTCCCCCGACCCTCCGCTCGCTCATTTCCCACCCCCACCTGTGGGACAGCAGCATGCTGGGGATCCAGCAGTGAACACCGCGGAGGACGGCCTTGCACAGCCGAAGCCACAGTGAGCCCGTGACGCTATACCACAACAGATGGTGTGAAGAAAACCATACGCTGGAGTTGCTTCAGACCACGTGGCCAGAGAAGTCCTCCTTGGCACCCAAGCTGGCCTTGAGACGAGAAAAGGCGAAGGAGGCCACGAGCACACACAGCTCCCCAAGGGTCTTTGCGGAAGAAGGCAGAAGGCGTTTCATCAGGTCGGGTCCCCTCCTTGTTGGCCCTTGATTGCCCATGCGCCTGGGTAACTGGGCGAGCGTCCCATGGCACCGCTCTAACACTCTGCCGCTCACGCTGTAGCCTAAAATGGCAGGCACTTACTCCACAGCCACAGTTCTGAGGCTGGCAGTTAGAGATCAGCCTCTGTGGCTGACATCAAGGGCTTGGAAGCCTCAGCTTGATCCAGGGGTTCCAGGGAGAATCTCCTCTTGCCTCTTCTTGCTACTCAATTCTGCGAAGTCCCGAGACTTGGGGCTGTTTCCTGCTGCTGCTTCCTTTTCTGCCCGCAAAACCGCTCCCTCATAAGGACATTCATGATGGCATCTGGGGACCTCGGAGTACCTGGGATCACCCCCTCAGCCCCAAATCCTTAACCACATCAGCGAAAACTTTTTCTGAGTACAGCATGACAGTCCCAGGGCCCAAAGATGAGGATAAGGATGTCTTTGTTAGCTTCCTGTCTGTCTCGATAGTAACCTGTAGGGACCTGAAGGCAGTACACACATCCAAACCCCAGCTAGGGAGACTGGTCTCAACCCGGACAACTCCGAAACCACAGCCACCACTCCAGCATCCCCAGCAAACAATCCTTTGACTCTTACTAATCTCATTCATGATATGGTTCCAGCATCTACACTATTTCCAAAGCCATCCTTGATATTTTCCTGCTCTGTAAACCCCCTTCCTCCATGTGTAATAGAAGATCAAGTTCCCTGAGTTCTGCACAACATTTCCCAAGTCCACCTCTTCTGCCACTGCCAGCTGACCATGAAACGACTGAGACCTCCTGAAAATGTGAGCCAAAACAAACCTTTCCTTCCCGTATCTCCAAAAATAAACTAAACCCAGAAAGAAAATCATGCATGATAAAAACTCTTAGCTAATCAGAAATACAAAAACTTCCTTAATCTGGTAACAGTTATCCAGGGTCAACCTTACTGATGAAATATTGAGCTTTCCACTTCATACTGAGAACAATAAAAGAATGCCCACTAACGCTAACTCAACTTAAGAGCTACTGGTCAGTGCATGAAAAATGAAAATAGAGAGTAAGACATGAAAACTTACATAAAGAAATGCAAAAGGGTATACAGATGAATCTTAGAAACAGTAAGTCAATGTGCCAAGGTTGCTGGAAACAAGGTCAGTACACAAAAGATGCTGCGCCTCCACATAATAGCAACAAACACTTCAAAAACAAAACTTTCAAAAGATATTTACAGTAGTATAGAAATATAAAACACTTAGGATTAAGCCTAACAACAGATGTGCAAATACTTCATGCACAAACTATGAAACACTGTAAAAATAAATTATGCAATTTATTTGCCCGTCAATTCAGCTACTGGCTATACCACATGTAGAGATAGGAGTCTTAATGTAGCACAAAGACGTTGGCTCTTCTTTCTCAAACTGATCTACCAATTTGAATCAATCCCATTTGATGCTTTGAGAGTTTTTTAATTTTAGCTCACTCTCAAGTTTATGTGAGAAACCAGACAACTACGATTTAAAGACAATATTTTAAATGAGGTGTTAAGGGTCTCGGCCAAGATCCAGATTTATCAAACACTATGGTAACGGACACAGTGGAGTGGTAGCAGATACAATAAAAACCCCAAAACCGATGTACTAAACAGACGCTTCACTTACAACAAGAAGGCATGAAAATGGGGGAAAGGACTTGGGCAATCAGACATCTGCATTTTTAAAATAAAACTAACTCCCCTATCACACCACAAATAAAAATGAATTGCATGTGAATGGTAGATCAAGATGCACAGGAGACTCAAGCAGAGGTGCTGAGGAAACAAGCTTCACTGTTCCGTGTCAGAACTATGCAAGGCACGACCCGGAGGGCACTGCTTAAAATACTTCACTGGTTGTGTAACAATGGATTAGGATCAGAAATACTAAAATCAGGTTAAATACAATTTAAAGCCAAAAGTACGAGAAACTTCATTTCGTATCAGCAAAGACTACTGGCCATAATGACCTCACTTTCACGAAACAACATGAACCAGAAAGCCTGGCATCTAAATACTAAGCAAATATTTTACAAATGCAAATTCCTGAGCGCTTTTACTTGTATTGCTGTGGCTGCTTCAACGTCCTTAACTGATTCAAAACATTTACCTTTTGTGGTCATTCTGACACTGGGAAGACCCAGAAGTAGCACGGTATCAGATCTGGTTGAGTAAAGCGGACGAGGGCACGCTGCCATGTTTTTATGAGCCTCTCTGTCTGCCAGACATCCTTTCCATGGAAGCCCTAACGGGGCTGGAGAAATGGCACAGCGGTTAAAGTGCTTGTCTTGCAAGCACAAGGCCCTGAGCTCGATTCCCCAACAATACATAAAGCTGGGTATGGTGGCACATACCTGTAATCCCAGTACTGAGGGAGGCTGAGGCAGGAGGATTGTCCCGAGTGCAAAGCCAGTGAGTTCCGAACCAGCCTGGGCTACAGAGAGAGAGAGAGAGAGAGAGAGAGAGACAGAGAGAGAGACAGAGAAAGGAAGCCCTACCAGCCCTTTCTAGTAACTTGGTACGTACACCTGAACCTCTAGCTACTGTTGAGTTATTCAGCACTAAAGAAACTCCTACAAACCAAACGTTATTCTTGCTGTTAATCCATTGTGGCTTAACTTGCAGGAACTTATAGCAGAAGAAAAGTTTTTCTTCCCAACAAATGTTTTCACATTAAAACAAGAAAAAGAAAGAAAGAAAGAAAGAAAGAAAGATGCTAGTAAGGAAACTAGCATAGGAAGAACAAAACAAACTCAAAGAAAGAATGTCAGAAGGGTAAAAGCAGGTAGTGGTAGGTGACAGAGAAAAATCTCAAAACTAGGGAGACTGATCTGAGAAATGCCTCTTTGAAAAGGACTAAATAGAAAAATCTAATTTGAAGAGAGAGAGAGAGAGAGAGAGAGAGAGAGAGAGAGAGAGAAAGCAGTAAAAAGCAAAGACAACTTCGAGAAGAAGAAAGAGATACAATCAGAATTACAGAAGAGAGGACACAGTTAGTGCAGCTTTTAGCTAGGATCTTGGAGGCTGGGCCTGAGCAGGGTTGTGAGAATCCTGTCTAGCCAAAAGCCAGGGGCCAGCATGCAGCCCCTGGGAAGTCTATACTAGTTACTGGGAGGGTCAAGAGCCACCTGCCCAGCCTGACCACAGAGCAGCAACTACAAGAGGCTGAGCCCAGCACAGGTACGGAAGGGCTGGCTCATTGGGCTCTGAGCATCACTTACCCACAGCAACCCGATTGGCCCAAGCACCCGCAATGCAAAACTGGGCAGATCTAAAACCCTCAGGAGGGGGATAAGGCAGGATCCACAGACTCCAGGTAGAAGTCTGTGCAAGGACCCGCACAGAAGTCAGGAAGGAGGAAGCTGGGCTGAGGGTGCACCACAGTGGTAGAGGGCTTGCCTTGCACGGACAAGGTGGGACGGTCCCCAGAAGTGCACGCACGCACACACACACACACACACACACACACACACACACACACACACACTTGTGTGTTACAAACTTCCACGCGTACCGTAAAAGCAAAAATAATTTTAAACTCTTACCTAAAAGAGTCACTTTAATCAAGTGATCGAAGTATTAATCATCATCAGTAATAGGGCAGACTGCAAACGGATCACCCCAGATAGGATGGATGGGGTCCCATCTGTACGGCCTGAGAAGCACCAGGCAAACCAGCCACAGTGGCGCAGGCCGATAATCCCAGCACTCTAAGAAGCTGATGCAGGAGGATCACAAGTTCTGGCCCACCCTGGGCAACCTAGTAACTTGGTGAGACTGTCTCAAAATCAGAAATGAAAGCAGGCAGCAAGTACAGCTCAGTGTAAAGGCCCTGGGCTCATCTCTAGTACTACAAAGAAGACCTGCATTTTTCTTTGCAAATTAAAGAATTTTCTTCCCACACCTCCTCAAATAGAGAGAAAATAAAAGCCTGGCCCTCTCCCCCCCCCCCCCCCCCCCCGCCGCCCCCCAGATTGGCTGTCTCTTGTTTGAATGCAACTCCTCCCCGGGCCCTTAACAGACAGCGTTCCCCAGGTACTTTCACTCTCCTGGTATCCATGAGTGCTGCGCGGATTCTCCTCCTCACAGGAGACTGCACGTAACCGCGTGCCCTCCAACGCACAGGCTTCTCTTCAAAAGCGGCTGTACGTCTGCCTGGGGGCTGATCACAACCTGAGCCCCTTCCCTCTGACCGCAGGGTCTGGGGTTCTACAGTTTGTTTCTCTGAATTTTCTGTTTGTTTGTTGTTAAGACTGTGATGAAGCTTAGCAACTATACTTGCATGTCTATCTTTTTTACGACATTATGGTAATTTCCTCACACGTGTGAGGGCTGCTGTTACTAGCTGGGAACATTACTGACATAATCCGACAGCCAGGGCTGCGTTCTGTTTCAGAGCCTCTCATCAGTCAGCCTTCAGAGCTGCCAGAAACTCGGGAGGGCCCTGCGGCAACAAAGATTTGTAATCTCGCAGGCACAAAGGGAGAGAAAAAGATTGTGGGTTTTATTGTGCATTTTGGCTTTAAAGAAACTAGATATTTTTGCACACTCATTATGAATAATTATTTTCTATATAATTAGTTCTGTGATTTATTTTTCCCTTTACTCCAAAGAAGTTCATGTAAATTTTTATCAGCACTCAATGAAAGAGATGGGGGTCAATCTTTTTTCTATATGTAGTTGGACACACAAGCACATGATGTGTGTCTATAATTTGGGGGTGCTGGTGATTGAACCCAGGACCACACATGTGCTAAGCACACATTCTACCACTGACCTACTACTCCAGCGATGCTAACAACTTATTATATCTTCATATTTTAGGCGATGCTTTTCAGGAAAAAAGCAAATTTCTTCACCTGGATTCAGAAAGATCTGTGTCTATGAACAACCTTGAGGCACCTGTGGTTAACCTTGAAACTTGGAGGGAGCTGTCAAAGATGCTTTCAAGGAACCTCTCCGGGGCCTCCACTGGGCCAGACCATCTGACTCGGGAGGTCTGAACACATCAGCAGCCCTAACAAAATGCCACCATGGGGACAAAGCTTGTGTCACAGTGGCAAAATAGCTGATTTCACGTTGGGCACCAGAATTAATACATTTGCCTTTGTTGTCATGTGCGAAGACTGTGATTTTTAGTAATTGCTTCCTTAGCTGCTTCTTGCCTAGATTAAAGGTGGTCTCTGATATTTTCAGTCATCAAGAACCCTTTGTAAACAGGCAGAATTTCCAGTGACTCCAGGGTGGTGGCACAGTCCCTCCTCCCCCCAGCCAATTTAATCAAGGGGGAATTCAGAGCATTCGGGCGAGCAATCGATTTTCAAGAGAAAAGTCAGCAGGATCAACAGCTTATTGGGATGAAAATCCCCTGAATCACCCATCACCGTGTTTCCAGCCACCAACTCCTGCCCCATATAGTGTAATAGCCAAATTACTGTAATTACCCTACAACACAAGTGGCATATCAACATTATTTTAAACACGGATTTTTTTGCATAATCTTTCATTATTTTCATCCAGCCTCCCATTTGGAAATGGAAAACAACAACAAACTGTGATCTACCCCAACAGAAAAAAGGTCACGAGAGAGAATAAATCAAAGGGTTATTTACATGTGAATATACTGAGATGTGTTTTACAGTCAAACACACTCTTGAAATGCATTAAATGTCTTCTCCCCACTGCATAAACCACAGGCGAAGGAGACATCGCCTACTGAGAAAATAGTCCCAGCACGGAATGATGACGACGAACGTAAATAAAGCCTCTTTCCTTTCAGACACCCCCAGGCCCTACAGCAAATGCTCACTGGTGGCACCTCAGTGAAATGAATCCCACTGCCAAGGTGAGGCTGAGTCAGCCCGGTCGCCCCGTGCTGAGGAGCGGAGTGGGGTCTGAGCACAGCCCCCAGCAGCCTGCTCTCTGCACAGTAAGTAATTCTGGCAGTTCATCATATTGCCTGTTGTTTCTGAGTTCACTGGAAAGGGCTCAGAAACCAGCATGGAACTGAGATGTTTTGTTCAGCAGCCCAAAGGCCTTCTGGGGGACACCTGGCACTGTCCTGGCTGCGGCCCTGGGTTTGAAGTCTGGTCCTCTTTCTCCTGGGAGGTTACAGCGCCAAGGGCTCTTCCATGACAGCCTCTGCAGGCTTCTAGACGGCGGCTGGAGGAGGTCCCAGTCACCATGGCTAGGTCTGTTATTGTGCACCTGGTACCTCAATGTCTCTGGCCATGCACCAAAGCGCCCGTGGTCAACTCTAGGAAACGACATGGGGAAGAGCGACTACGGCTTTGCAAGGAGGCAACTGTGTAACCCTCCCATGCCAAAGACAGCTGCCTCCGCTTAAAGGCAACGTTTACGGCGCAGTCCTGTGATCTCAGCACTCTGGGAGGCTGAGGCAGGAGGACCCCAAGTTCCAGCCCAGCCTGGGCAACTCAGCAACTTTACAAGACCCTGAGTCAGAAACAGTCTGGGGAGCAGCTGTGTGCAAAGACCCTAGGCTCAACCCCTAGCATCACACACACACACGTGCACACAAAGACAATTGATAGAGTCAGCCTTAAATAGAACAGGGCTGCCACTATCCACGTCACCATCACAGCCTTGCACCCTTGGCTATGTGGGGCCCCAGAACAGTGCCATGGGACCCTAGAGAGAGAAAACAGGGAGACAGGACATTTGAGATGCTAAGGCCCAAATCACAACGAAAAACTTGGCCCATCTGGGCATCCTTGCCACCAGGTGAGGAGAGGTGCTGTGGGACAGCTGAGTGAGGCAGGGGAAGGGGTTCAGGATCCCCTCAGCCTCCTGGGAAGTGGAGGCGACCAGGGGACCACAGGCGAGCAGAAGGCCTCTCTTGGGAGAAGCCCACCTGGGAAGACACGAGGGGTCACTCCAGGAGCAAGGGGCCTTACACCCAGCCAGGGAGGAGAGCAGTCCCACGGAAGGATGTAAACATTGACACTTACCACCCTGGTGGGCACAGAGGCAGGAAGGGTGCCATGCCAACAGGTGTCTCCTTCTCTCCCTTTAGCCCCCAAATTTATGCGCTGAATTCTTAACCCCTAGTAATTGAAACTGGGACTGTCTGGAGATGAGGCTATTTAAAGAGGTGATTAGGGTAACATGGGGCCTTTAGAGGGGCCCTAATCCAGGATGACCAGCAACTTCACAAGAAAAGGACACTTGGACATTGACAGGTAAGCTCATGTAACACAGGAAAAGGTGGCTATGGGTAAGCCCAGGGGACACACCTCAAGAAACCACCCCAAATCCCAGCACTCTGAGAGGCTGAAGCAGGAGGATGTCAAATTTGTGTTCAACTCAGATAATTCAGCAATTCACCAAAAGCCTGTCTCAAAATTTAAAATAATGTGATGATAACAATAATATTACAAGTTATTTTAAAGCACTACAAATACAGCTCACTGGAGGAGGGTGGGGGGCAAAAACAAAAACAGTAGTACCCTGCTGACACCTGAAGCCCAGACTTCTGGCCCTAAGTCCGTGTACGCCTGCCATTGGAGCCACTGCACCCACGGTGTTCTGGGAGGGCAGCCCTGCAGCTTCCTGCAGAATCCTAGAGGCTCACTGACAGACGAAGCCACAGGAGGCACCGAGCATTAAGCAATGCCCTGCGATCCCTAAGTGAGCACTGTGGCGGAAGCACTGCCGTGGCCGCGCTTGGCTCTCTGACCATCTCCAGAGCCCACGTGATGAGAAACACCCACACGCAGCACCTCAGGAAGAGGCTAAAGGGCTCAGAAGCGCTTAATGCACGCGTAACACGGCCTACCCCGGTGGCTGTTTTTCACTGCTGGCCCACGGAAAATGGTTCCAGATGTTTCTGAGCCCACCAGAGGGGGGAATCAGAGGCGAGAGGCAAATGTGGATTTGATGCAAAGAAATTAAATAAGACACAAATGTTTCCTGACAGCAGGGGTGATCCTTCAATAATTTCAAAGTCAGCATCGCTGTTGTCCACGGAAATGTTCTGAAAATCACTACTGCGAAGGACCTCTTCATGCATCGTGGGCCCCACTTCTCCCGGACGGCTTGGCTGCAAGGGGCTACACTAATTATCTTTCTTGAAAACCCACAATTCTGTTACACAAATTAAATTTCTCCCTGCCAAGGAGCACATCAAATTGTACAGATATGTACAAGGCGGGCCCCGTGTGCATAATGAGATTTACAAGCTTGAATTTTCACAGGGATGTGAGCTGCCCACACCGCACCCGCCAAAGGACAAAAGTTTCTCTTTAATTTTTTGGCCTGTTTTTCTTTTTTAACCAGGAAGCATGCTGGTGCCAGTACAGCTGTGGAAACACAGGCTGCGCCCTATTTTGCCTTTCTGCATCATCAAGAAAATTGCCAGCTCGGTTCTGATCCCAAAATCTGTATCGTGACAATGCAGCTAACAAGAGCCACAGCTTGATGTGCAAATGCCACCCAGGGCCAGCGATGGGCCCGACTAGGGAAAAAAAAATTTGTTTTTGAGCTATTTTATTGTTGCTGTTGGAGAATATTCATTGGCGGGCAGGCAGGTGGCACACACTGGAGTGGTGCTGTCCATTTTTAGAAGCTTTCTGCCTTCAAGGAGAATTCAGACCCTACCTGGTACATCCTCCCCCCACATACAGGGACATGTTCCTAGTTCCCTATATGCTCTTCTGACAGTCCAGAATCTCATAACTTCTAAAGGAAGTTCTCCACTATGTAAAAAATAAACTTTGACTAGTTTTTCCCCATACTCAGTCAAAAGCTTGCATCCTTTGAAGCTGTTCCCATGGATTACAGGAGAGTTCCATGGTTTAGCACATAAAAACACAAATTTATAAATGTGTTATAGGTTATGTGTGGAAAACTCGTGGCTACTGAGGTGTGTGTGTGTTTGTGTGCGTGTGTGCGTGTGTATCTCAGCCCTTTTCTTGTCAGTAGACACAACACCCAACGCCCACAACTTAAAGGAAGGGAGTTTATTATTCTAGCTTACAGTTGCAGAGACTCAGTCCATGCAAGCTCAGCAGGCTCCCAGGCAGGAAAGGCAACGAAGGAAAAACCTGGCAGGGAAAACCACTGCCCTCACCAGTCAGGGAGCAGGGAGAGACGGGAAGGGCTGGGGACACGAATATAGCCCCAGCAATCCCCCTCCAACCAGGTCCCTCCAGTGAAAATAAGGCTTTTGGGGCACATTTCAGACCTAAGCTCAGTGTGCGTGTATGTGAGTGTGCACATTCACACGCAAATACAACACTAAAGTAAAATTCAAGCTAACTGACAATAGGTGGATCAGAAAGGGCGTGAGGAACCAGAGAAGCAGGCAGGCCCAGTGGCACAGGTCATGACCCCAGGACTTGGGGAGGCAGAGGCAAGGGCATCCCAAGTTAGAGCCCCGCCTGGGCAACTTCGGACATGGAGAGGCCTTGTCTTGAAATAATAAAATGGGCTCAGGGTGCAGCTCGGAGTGAAGGTCCTGGGTTTGCTGTAACTCACCCCTAACTCCCACCTGTGAATCCTCCCACCTGAGAGGCGAGAGGTTGGATAACCGCACCATACCTCCAGCCAGCCAGCTGTGCATCATGCACATGAATGCTTTCACAGCCAGCAGGGAAGGACCGGCCCGGTGCACGCTGCTGCGGGTCTCCTATGGCGCAGACCTTGAGTCACAAATGAAAGTACAGCCACCTACTGGGGAACTGCGTGGTAAAGCACTGGCAGGGGCACGCGACCTCCCAGCAAAGTCGACTTTCGCAATGGTCATTTCTGGGCACACCCAGCTTGTCCCTCACACTGGTGGTCAAAGTGCCCTTCTGTATGCTGGAAAAGCCCTTCAGGCAGGGAGCTGTCCAGCACACACATGTGTTTGTGCTTTGTGCACACGCGCACAAAGTCTGAGAAATAGGGTGAATGGGTCTCGGATAGGCCACCAAAATGATCATTCAATAAACTGAGACTAAAAAAAGGCCATGTACCTAGTGACTGAGACCCCTAATTAGAGGGTTCAGTCCAGTCTACCCCAGACAGTCACCTTGGGCTGGGATGAAGGTCACTAGGAGAACTTCTGACTGCCTCACAGCCCTGAAACCCAGGGCTTCATCCCCAGCAGATAGCTCCCACCTCCCAAATGGAAAGAGCTCTGCCTGCCCCACCACCCATGCACAGCATTACAAGGATAAAATGAGATAATATGTACGAAAATCCTTTGAAATGGAAAAAGTCCTCAACAAAAACACAAGCTATAAGGCACAGCCATGTGTGTTCATTTGAAACAAGAATTTCAGTTCCTATTTTAGAGAAATTATATTCCCTTAAGTGGAGACTTTCATCAGGGAAGAATGCCAGAGTGAATCACAGCCCACCTTGCCCTTCCTCTGGGGCCTCGTCCTTTGTTGTTGGCAGGAAGATGGCAGCAAATGCGCTGGTGCCTTTTCCCGTAGACATAATGAGCCACTGGTGATTTGTGATCCCATCCCAGGTTTTCGGGGCATCTACAATAGTAGCTCCCCAGCGAAAATTTCATAAAGACTCATCTTTGTATCAGTGAACATAAAGCTTATTTTCAAAAATAAACAAAGCAGGAATAGAAATAAAAAACAGAAAAAATATGTTAAGGTGTGCCATGGTTTCAATCTGGAAAGTCCCTCCAAAGTCTTGTGTGTTTGAAAGGTCATCAAATCTGGGGGTTAATTAGATCAGTGGATTAACCCATGATGAATTCCTGTGATGTCAGGAGGTGGGATCAGGCTGGAGGGAGGGTCCCCCGGGGCATGGCCCAGAAAGGTCTGCTCCATCCTTGGCCCCTCCTGTTGCCCTCTGCTTCCTGTTTCCATACTGTGAACAGCTCTCCTGCACCCAGGACCTCCACCATTCTTTGCCACCACCATGGCCAACCATGCGTGGACTAGACCTCTGAAACCTAAGCCAAAATGGCCCCCTTCCCCCTTTCACTGGAGTGTTGGGTCCTGCGTCGAGTGACCAAAGAGTGACAAGACACCAGCACTCTGGATTATCACCAAGTTTGTTACGGTATTGAGAAGTTCTTTAAGCAAGACCAAGACGGTCAGGTTCTCCTGCTTCCTCCTTCACTGAACACCCTGTCTGGGAAGGACTGACCTGAACAAGGTACAGTAAGACTTCCAGCCTCCACGTGGGTTTTGTCAGACAGACCGGGTCATGCGCGGTTTCAGGCCCAGGGCTTGTTTACATGACGAATTCCTTCCCCAGCTCCCATGAAATTTCTAAGAGGGGAATTCTCCATTCATCCTCTGGAGGGGACACTGGTAGCCTGAGAACCACTCAGGACCACACTGGACAAGATGCTACCTTTTCAGTCTGCTGTTGACACCAGCAGCACGGGAGGTAAGAAGGTTGTAAGGTAAACTTTTCAGGACTTACTCTGCGCTCTGAGCCAAGAATGTCACTCTAATACTTAATCCCCCCAGCAAGTCTTTGGGTTAGACACTATTTTTATCCCATTTATGTAAGGAAATACTGATTCACAAGAAAGCTGTTTAATGCCACCTTCAAAGAATTTAAAGTGTTTATAAAAATAACGCTGACAATGTACGGTTCAGGCCTGGTCTCCATTGGTAGCTCCCCAAACTCTGTGGGGTGGGTGTACACTTCAGGCCAGGTCTGTGTGCCCAGGGCTCGGTTTTCCCATAGGAGATGCAGTGGGTCAGATTGCTACCTGCTCTTGTCCAGACTGCTGAGTTCTTTGCCTTGGTAGAATCTTTCAGACAGGGGAAAGCAGAACAACTCAAAACACCCGGTTTCACCCTGGGAGGGTGGCAGGAGAGGATGAAAAGCCAACTACAACAAATAAATAACAACTGCTAACTGTGACACTTTAAGTTATTCAACTTTTTTTTTTTTTTTTTTTTTTTGTATGGAGGATCAAGCCCAGGACCTTCACGTGAAGCTAAGTCCCCAGCCCACTGTTTAACTTTTTGACTTACAGAGAGGGTCTCAGGATAGGCCTGAACTTGCAATCCTCCTGCATCAGCCTACCACAACATGGGGATTATAGGCCTGTGTCATCAAGCCCAGCTACTAAACACTAATTTACTGGAGACACCACACGGCACTTTACATGGCTCCTGTAGGTGCAACGTCAGGGCCCTCCCATGTGCACGGTGTCACCACTGTCCCCACTTTACAAGTGAAGAAGTTCAGGTGTGGAGAGGAGAGGTAACACACCAGTGTCGCTTGCCTGTCTGCGTCTGCTTGGGACAGAGTGAAACACTTAACTGCCACGCTGCCTGTGTGTGCGGTGGCCAAGCCCACAACCACCAGAACACCAAACTCTGAGATTACCCTCCTCCCTCTGTGAAAATCCAAACCAGATCGTATTTCAAAACTGATTTTACTACCTCATATAGCTATCAACAAGCTAAGAAAGTTAAAGCTGACGAGATAAAGTTTCATTAAAGACATAAAAACAGAAGCACTAACTGCCGATATTAAAACTTAAAAGCTTACAGAACCTAAGGAGTCTTCTCAAAATGCTCATTCACTCACTCACTCGCTCACTGTTGTGCTGGTGATAAAACTAGGGTGCTGTGCAAGTGAAGCCCATGCTGTACCATGCCCTGTACCTCCCTGCCCTTGAGTACCGATGCGAAAATACCATTTGGGCCAGGACCCATGGTGCAGGTCTACAATCCCAGCACTCCGGGTGGCTGAGACAGGAGGATCTGCCAGTTCAAGCCCAGCTTGGGCAACTCAGACTTATTAAGATCTTGGCTCAAAAGTCAAAAATAAAAATTGGACGAAGATGTTGCTCAGTGTGAAGGCCCTAGGCTCCACCCTTACTATCAAAAAAAAATTTCATTTCTAATCTATTTTGACCGTGTGTGTGTGTGAAATCCTGGCATGTCGCTTTAACTTAAATCTACTCTAACAAGAGACACTCTGAATTTGGAAACTACTATGCCTGTGACTGGCCATATGGAAAACTCCTAGGGTAGGGACCTAAGTTGCCCATATGGTTCTCCACCACTGCCCACTGCAGAGCCGTGTGAAGGGCAGGGCCTAATTTCCCGAGATCCCCCAACATGGTGGCCATACCTGAGCTTCCCAGAACACTTGGCTCATCTCTGGGTGGTTCCAGAACGTCGTCGGGATGAGGGACGCAGAGTCCGTGGAAAGGCCCCAGGTCAAAGCACTCATGCAGCAGTGGTAGGTTCACTGTCGAGCACACACTCATGAACCCAACGGCTACACCCTCTACCTGCAACAGCCAAGACACCCAGTTATGTCAACACACTCTCCAAAGCCCCCACGGCCCCAGGCATGTAGGCCAGGAGCAGAGTGGTGGGGATGTGGAACTGCTTAGGGGAGGGAAGGGCACCTTCCTTGGTAGCTCTGCTGGGGAGTACAACTCACAGCACGTACAGCATACTCAGAGCCACATCCCTGGGACTGTGGTGGACAGTTCCGAAGCTGGACAAGGAACGTAGAGATGCCTCTAGAGAGTTCTTGAGAGGGAGCTACTGGAACTTAATGCCCCTCATTCTGTTTTCAGCATTCCCTCTCTGCCCCATGTCCTCTGCCATCTGGGGTCCTTATGTCTTTGTTCCCCACTTGGAGTGCCAACGCCCTGGGCACTTTCCCCCTTCCCCCATGCACAGTTCTTGGCAGGAGGGGTCACTGTTGCAGCACCTATGTAACAGGCCCCAACCGACTCACGGACGAATGGACTGACGGATGTTCCGATGGGAGGAAAGGCAAGAAGAGAGATTTGGTGGGAGACAAGCAAACGAGGCAAACTTGAGTCAGGCTGGTTCACCAGCTGAGCGCCATCTCCAAACGCAACCCCTCGGCATCCCAGCAGGAACCAGCTCTGACAGTGCTGTTGTGGTCCCTGTGGTTCTGGGCCCTTGGTAGGGAGACTGATGAGTAACTGGCTGATCTACATTATATGGGCACCAATGTATTTGAACTACCAAAAGATAGTCACCCTGGCATTTCCACACTGGGAGATGACTGTGGTTGAAATTCCTTATTATGTCCCTTTATTTATTTTTTCTTTGCTAGAACAGTATTAATATTTCTTTAAAAAAAAAACCAAGAAAATGTATGGTTCCTTACATTTCACACAAAGAACTCCTGTAGATTATTAAGTAGGTTTAAGCACATTCTGGTTGATGGATTAGACTGTTACTTGTTTGGTGTTTGGTTTGGTTTGTCCTGTTTTTGACACAGGGTCTCACTCTGAATCTAGGCTGGTTCTGAACTATGTAGCCCAGACTGAATTCAAACTTGTGGCAATCCTCCTGCCTCAGTCTCCCCAGTGCTGGGGTTACAGGTGTGTACCACCAAGCCCGGCTTATCTTTACGTTGTTCTGGGGATTCGAAATGTAAGGCCTCGCGCATGCTAGGCAAGCACTGTGGCCGCGGAGCTTTGCCCCCAGCCCTCTGACTGTTCTCACAGAAGCCAGTGCTCCCTGTGTGTTGTCCTTCAAGTGCTGACCTTCTCTCCGCTTTCGTGCTAGAGACCGAGACTAAGGTCTTCACAGCGAGACGCACCCCAGCCCATTTGTATTTCTGATTCTGAGACAGGGTCTCTTCAAGTCACCCAGGCTAGGTTTAAACTTGCCTCACCCTCCCAGAATGCTGGAATTACAGGCTTGTGCTGCTGTAGGATATGGCTAGACTTCACTTCCTGAGGTAGCCACCACATCCAGACAACAGAACTCAGCAACCACAGGCTTCCTACCCCGAAGAAGACAGCATCTTTCCATAAAGGCCCAGACAGAGAAACCACTTGTTGCTTTAAAAGCCTAAAACAAGAAAATCAAGCCACACTACTGCTTAATATTTTAGATGATCAAAAAAAACTTGATTCCATCAAACTACATTCAAACTACTTGTCTTCTGGTTAAAAAACCACTTGTTCTGAAAAATGTGTTTGCAAAATACACGAGATGTTCCTTCCCTCCACTCACCCCACAATCGTGAGATATAAGAGCAGTTTCTGAAGTGAATCTTTCCGTGCATACCCTTTCTTTCCCAAGACCTCCAAAATGATACTTCCTGCAAAAGCCGAATTTACACAGCTGTTGTGTAAAGCCACTGACACTCACAGCGAAGTCCAAAATAAACATTTTAATTTTTTCCCCAAATAACAAGTGATTGTTTGCCTTGTGCGCACGGGTGAACAAAGGCTGGGTAGCCGCAGTCGTCTGGCCTGTCTGTAATTTTAGGCCCAAGACTCAGCAGACGCTGATTAACCGATCCATCTACCATATGTGCAGTGGGGGCCGGCCAGCCCTGCTCCCGGCAGGGAAAATTGGCATCCACCTTGGTTCACATGGAGACGTCCTTCTCTCCCACAGCCACGCTGGCGCAGCGTGCCTCCCAGGGCCCGAATACCTTTCGCCGCTTGACAGGGGACTGCATGCCCATGATAAGAATGTATTATTTATAAGACCACTGTTAGTAATGAGCTATTACACTAATGGCTCATTGTGCTTGGAGTCTGATTTCAAATGGCAGGGATCGTGCGTTCTAATGAAAATGAGACAAACACGCTTTGCCATTAGGAACAAAGATTTCACGCTCTCCAATTCTCCAACCTGTTCTAGTCCCGGCCTTCATCCGGTGTCCCAGTGGTTTACACGGTTCACGATCACAACCAGGACACCTGGTGGAAGTACTGGCTCCTCACTTGAGGCTTCTTTCAAATAAACAGCTTGAGAAGCACAGTTCTTAACTATGACTTGTGGGTAGACCCAAAGGTGCCGTGTATGTGTGCAGGTGCGCATATGCGTGGCCATGCACACACGTGTGGAGCACATGTGTGTCCCCCTGTGCGTGTGTTTTCTGGAAAGAGAAACCGACCATTTGTATTCTTGCTTGCACAGTGACAGGGCACTGACTGCTGGCTGTTCTCCGTCTCCCAGGTGGCAGGTGTCTTTTTACCACAAAAGCATTTTCAGTTATCTTATGCTGAGAACAAAGTTACGATTCTATTTTTCTGCTGGTCCTGTGAAGACCACGGAAGTCCTGGCTGCTAGAAAATCACATGTACGCCGACTCTGTCATCATGAACAGGTGCATGTGCACTTAACTCTTCCATTTCCACCCCCAACCCTGACTGCCAGCATTCCTTCTGGGTGACAATACTCCGTAACAGGGGTTTTGTCCTCATGGTGCCCACTGCTGGCTCTGATCCTCCATTCCTGGGGTTCAGCACACACTACATGGCAGGCTGTCTACCACTTGCGTGTGCGGGGGCCCATTCAGACCACTACTGCCCATGCCCTGGGTCATGCCTGCGAAGACACTCTGCCCATCTGTTTCTAAAAGCCACCTTGGCCTCCAACTGTCCTTCTCAGATGCCAACACCAGATGCCATGGTCAGCCAAGGCACCACAGCAACAAGGAACCCACCGCAGTCAGAGCTGCTCCCCAGAAGCACTCGCGCAGAGGGAAGTCCTCACAGCTAAGGCCCTTCCCGTGGTTGGTGGCTGTCCACACAGCTCAGGACCAGCTCCCATCCTCTGACCAGCACAGCCTGAGACAGGGCGATTGGCAAGTTGAGAAGGGACAGCCTTGAGGTACTGACATGTCATCTGGCCAGGGGATGGTCCCTAAAAGCATGTGTGGGGTAAATGCTGACCAACATTCTAGGTAAGAGTGTGGACTGGCAGCACTTGCCAAATGCTGTCCGCAAGGGCAGGTGAAAGTGACCATTGTGACGCTGATGAGCACAGAGCGGAGAAGCATCCAGCGCAGGACATCCCCGGGCGCGTTCGCTCCCCCACCTCTGACAGCCTTCAGGATGCCCTGGATATTGTGTTCAGAGTCTGCGTAACTGTCCTCATAACATTAGGTTTACTTCAAATAATGAATTCTGAGCGACTTTTTACAGAATATTATATTTTTGGATACTTGTATACATATGGCAACTTGGGGGGCACTTCTTACACCTACTGAACAGACAAACAAAACCTCAGCAGATTACTTGACAAGAGCAGCACAACTGCAAGTGATAAACTACTGACAAACTGCTTGCAGAGTCCCTAAGCACTTAATTCATCCTCTGCGGCCAGACAGATCTAGATTCAGCACCTCTGCCCCTGACAGCAGACAGGAGAATCCAGGGAGGACACTGGCAGCACTGGACCAGCAGTGATCATGAACTTGCAAAGGCTTTGGCACCAGGAATGACTAGATTCAGTCCCAAGATCCCAGGCCCTAGGTCTTGAGTCCAGTCCTCTGCTCTAGTTGGTACAAAGCTTCAGGTGGTGGAGGCCAGACTCTCTCTGCCTCTCCAGAGACTGCAAAGGGTCCTCACAGGTCTCCACCTGTAGCTTTCCCCTGCGACACTGTGCCCACATATGGACACACAGTGGAGGGGTACACATACAGCAATTGAGAAAATCAACAAAGCTGGACCCCAGGGCACAGGCCTGCCACCCCAGCACTCTGGAAGGCTAAGGCAGGAGGGAAGTTTGAACCCAGCTTGGCAACTTAGTAAGGCTCGGTCTCAAAATCAAGAACTAAAAACAAAGGGCAAAGGACTAGTTCAGTCTCTACCAAGAGAGCCACAGACAGATGGGGAAAAGAACAAGGAGGAAGCAGTGACCGCAACTCCACACAGGTACTCACGCACATGGACCGAAGCAAAGCTGTAAGCTTGAAGCCACAGCCCAAAGCCTCCTACAACAGCCTGGTCACGCTGGCAGGCAGATGAAGCCCAGGCCGGAATCTGCGTGACCCACCCCAAGAGCTCCGTGCACATGGACAAACACCCCACTGCTCAGTGAGAACACGGGAAAATAATATTCCAAAGAAAATGGCAAAGCCTAAATATGAACAGATAAAACTTTAAAATATAAAGTTACGTTTGGCAGCCATAACTTGGACATGGTTGATGACCTGCCTAAGAATCTAACGCTCAGGGCCATCTCTGGCCGTCATAAATGGCTGCGCAGGTGCGTCCACCTTCAGCCTGTTTGTACCCAGACTACTCCTGCCACCGTGGGGAACAGCGCATCACCTAGGCTACACACCACTATCACCTGGGAGCTTCGAAAGCCCCCAGCTGCACCACATGCAGCAGGATGCGCCTGTGCCCCCAGACGTGGAAGCTGGCGCAGGAGGACTGCTCAGGCCCAGGGTTGAAGGCCAGCTCAGTAACAGTGAGACACCTATCTCAGCCAACAAATCCGTCATTCCATCAATCAAACTTACTTTAGAAAAACCCTGATTGAGCCCCAACCAAAAAGATTTAATTGGCTTGCGTGCCTTTCTATCATCCAAACTGGTTTAAAGCACTGGTAACACTCACCTAGCACAAAGCTAAGCTTTCAGAAAGCACCCCTCTCAGCAGGTGCAGCAAGTTTCCGAGGCCGCATGAGCGCTATCCCACTCCAGAGCACCTGCACCCGTTGCCAACAGAAACCGCCTGCTCATCAGTCCTCACCCTCAGCCACAGGGAACTGCCTGCTCCGGCCCGGAGTCTACGCGTGGTCCCACGACGTGCAGCCTGCGTGTCAGCTTCCTTCCCTTAGCGTGACAGTCTCACAGCTGCAGCGTGTCCCTGCGTGTCCGTGCGACCCACCTCTCGGTTCCCAGGAGGATCTGGGGGATCTGCTGTGTGGCTTCACCTTTCCTCAGCACGTGGCACTCAGGCTGGGTCTGCTTCCCGGGGTCAGGAGCAAGGCTGCTGTGGACATGTGGGGACACGCCTGCGGGGGGAGACGCATTTTCACTGTGACCACGGCAGCATGATGCTGAACCACGGCTCTGTATTGAACTTCGGGAGGAAACGCCAGGCTGTCCTCCAAAACAACTGTACCATTTTAAAACCTGAGGCTCCAGGGTCCAGTAGGAGCCAGTGGGCGTCGCCATGGCTGTGGGCAGGGTGGCCCTAAAGACCAAAGGTCTCGTCTTCTGAGGATGATGGTGACATCACTTGGCATGCATGCTGCTGGCTTCTACGCCTTCTTTGGGAGACACATCTGTGAAGACCCTCTGACGGTGTTTGGTTTGAATTACTTGTCTCTTCCCAGTTTGAAGGGATCTCTGCATCCTGGGCCCAAGTGCCTCGGCCTGGGGAAGCGTCCAAGGCATGGAGTTTGCGATCCCTGACGGAGGAGGAAACTTCCAACAGCTCATGTTCTCTACAGAAGAGAACCTCTTTAATTTCCAATGTCAAGAGAAGTAATATTTAACATGTCTTACAGGTTTTGCAAATGAAAAAAAGGATGAACCCCCAAAAGAAACCATCCTAGAAATAAAGCTGATAAAATTCCCACCTTTTAATTCTTTTCCATTAATTGGCACAAAGTTCCTATTTTTTAAATGGAAGTAAGATATCCACTTGAAAACAAATGTGTGATCTGTGGCCACACGAATGCACGTGGGATCCTGTGAGCAAGCAGGATGGGCGGGACCCTGAGGCTGCTAACTCACATGTAGTTATTACGTGCAAAATGTAAGTGTGAAAACTCACTCAAATAACCTAGGACCTTACAGTCAAAGGAGCTTTCAGCTCCCCACAGGCCTGTCCCAAGGACAAGCACAGCCCCTGCACTTCCCCGTGACACAGGCGGGCCATTTTCCCTGGTGGTCCCCTAGGAGCATCGCCAAGGGCAGACCTGGGAGGTCCTTGCACACAGCCTGAGCAGCATCTTCAGGAGGTCCCTCAGAGCTGGCAGAGGTGCCCTGAGACCCTGAGATCCTGAGTGCAGTGGCTGACCGTCTTACCTTTGCCAGAAATGACATAAATGTGAACCAGGTCCACAGGTGAGGCTACAGGGATACAGGAGCTCCAACTGCCTGACCTGATCACCACATTGGGCTTGGGGCCTATGGAGAACCCTCATTTTTAGGAAATGTACACCAAAACATGTGGAGGTCAAGGGATGTGACGTCTACAACTGACTCTCACAGTTCTGTGTGCGTATGCATGTGTGTGCATTTGTGTGTGCATGCAGAGAAACCAGAGCCTGTGAGCATGAGAACGATAACACAGTCAGGAGTAGGATGCCACCATCTAAGGAATCTAGGAATTTCTGTATTTTCTCTAAGACTAAAACTGATTCAAAGCTAAAATATCAATAAAATCACTTTGCATGTCCAAGCCCATCTTCTGACAGAATACTGGCCTGTAACCTCTTTGACTTTACCACTTTGGGGCTCTCAGAAGTGTCACCATCTCCCTTCCTCCTAAGTCCCCTTGGCCATGCCTGGGGTAACAGTAAAAGCCCCAGAGTGGCCTGGGCATTGGAAGGACATCAGAAGAGTTAACCCAACACCAGAGCCCGTGGGGTAGGGAGCCAGGCCAGCATGCACACGAGAGGGTGGGGGACAGGTGGGCAGCCCAGGTGGACCTGGGAGAGGGTCACCAACCTCGCACACAACTGCATGATTCTCTGCATCCTGGGCCTCTATGAGCTCAGCCAGGAAATACTCGCCGTATGTTTCCCTCAGGACGGTGTCGTACTGTGCAAATATGGGTACCAGGTCATCGTGGTCCTCCACCCTGTTGATCAGAAAGGCTCTGTCAGGGTTTGTGCCCCTCCCTCCCCTTCACTGTTTGGCATGATGGGGACACAGCGACACTCTCCTCACACAATCAAAACGTGCACTTTTTTTGACACTGGGGACCAAGCCCGGGGCCTTTGCACTGAGCCACATCCCCAGCTCACTTCTTTTGATTTTGAGAGAGGGTCTCCTACAACACTAAGTTGCCCAGGCAGTGCTCAGATTTACCACTCGCCTGCCTCCGAGTGCTGGGATTACACGTGGGCACCACCACACTCTGCTCCTACTACGTCACCTCCATCACCCCACTTCACCCTCGGAGATGGCGTCTCCACCACTAACGGCAGCTCCGCCTCTGCGGAGGCCATGTGCACACAGCCTGTGTCGCCGCTTCACACAGCGGTCCCTGGTGGTGGCCATGCATGTCACTGGGCAGCTCAAAGGGTGATGAAACGCCATCCCCGAGATGACAGAAGCAGCCGCCAGCGGAGCCACAGCACAAGCTCCGGTTTGCTGGCGCAGGCCCCGCCGTCTCATACAGGACACCTAGCTGGCGCTGCACTTCAAACATCTCCCTTCTGAAAGTCGGAAGCAAGCGATTGTAGGGCGGGTCCTCGGCCAGCTGGTCCTGCCTCCACCCCCAGCTCTGCCACAGCCCTACTCCCTAAATGACATTTTAAAAAACTGAGACAGGGTCTTCCAAAGTCACTAAGCTGCCCAAGTTTTGTTAAAAAAAAAAAAAACCTTGAGATCCTCCTGCCTCAGCCTCTCCGAGTGCTGAGATTACAGGCATAGGCTACCATGTCCAGTTTCCTCAAACCTAGACGTGCTGAGCAATGACCTTGTGCGGGCTGGATGACAATCTCTATGCTGCCCCCAGGATGGGAGCTTCACCCCAGATGCTATGGGCTCAGGCACGGCAATGAGGCTGGTTTCTCATCAAAAGCAGTAGGTCTTACCAGAAGTACAGACCTGAAAAACTCGGGATATGCTCTGTATACCCCAGGGCCAAGGGGGCCTGGCCTGCAGACCAGGGTGCAACAGGAAACACAGAGAAGACACAGGGGACACCGGGGGTGGGGCATCAAGAGGTCTCCAGGTCCCTGTGAGGGGCCCAGTGCTCCTGAACACAAGACACAGCGTGGTGGCAGAGCGCTTGCCCAGGATGCCCGTGTGCTCCCTGGGAGGAGACACAGCAAGGGGCCCTGTTCAGGAGCCAGAGTCTGTTCTTCTTTGGTTTATTTTTGTTTTTACCATCGCCCTGGCTCTGGTGTTACTGAGTCCTCTTGCCCCCCATGTCAGGGCACCAGTGGGATGTAACAAACATAGCTGATAAAGTGTAATGCAGTGACTCAAATGACACGCTTCAGGCACTGACACGGGGCTCACAGAGCCCCAAGCCCCTCCCCCCCCACCCCGAGCAGGGCAAGTCTCTTCCTACTGAGCTGCCAACAGGAAGGAGCCTTCTGCAAGAGAAAACAGTTCTGAGTACCCAACAAGTCCACTTTGGATTGTCTGATAAAACACAAAAGTTTCACCAGTGCTCACAAGCAGACACGCAGTGCGAAATTGAAAACCTACACACTGGAGATAGGACACGAGCGCAAGCACAAGGGAGCTCTGAGCTCCACTCTGTACCGTGGGTGGCCACGACTTTAATTTTTGAGACTGGGTCTACCTGAGTAGTCCAGGCTGTTCTTGAACTCATTACATAGCCTAGGCTGGCCTTGAACTAATAACAGTCCTCCTGCCCCGGCCTTCGGAGTGCTGGGGTTACAGCTGCATGTCACCACGTCCGCGTCCCTGGGTTTTTATTTATGTGCTGGACACAGACACATCGCGTTACTGATGTAAAAACAGGAATAGCAGTTTGGAGAGACCCAGGGGCCTACACCCATTGAGCTACCCAGGAGCAGCCCTCCTCTGGGAAAAACAAGAGGCGCCTGCCCCCAACTCCGGCACACCATGGTCACTCCAGCCAGCCCTGCCCCCAGGCAGATGAAGAGGGACACGTCTATAAACATACTCCTTGGGGTAATCGATAATTGATGGTCTTGCATCAGCCCAAGTGCTAATGATAAAGTATGACATCAGCCTCGAAGTCTCAAATGGCACATAACAAAGTCCACCCCACAGAAACAAAACACCCAACTACAAAGGCTATCCGTGCACCTAAAAAACATCAATGTGAACAACGGGCTGGCCAGGGACAGCCACCACGATGCTGGCACCACCCTGCAATGCCGCCTACTTGCCGTGACCGAGCTGCAGCGTTCCAAGGGTACTCTTGGCCCTCCACCCCCACCCTGGCCGCATAGCCTCTTTGCACCAAGGACAGCGCAGACAACACAACTCCCTTGTGTCTCCCTCTCAGAATTGGGCAGGAAGGGGGAGAGGGGGGCAGGCTGTCTATGCAGCGATCCATTATGAGAGAGTTTAACGTGTTTAGAGGCAATGAAGGCTCATCCCATGAGGACTTCCCGCTCTCTTGGGCACCCAGATGTCTGTCAGATTTGGAAAAGCAGGCTGGGTGAAAAAGGAGTTCCAACCTGAAGATCAGCAGATTCTCTGGGACGCCTCCTTCGGGAATGGGTGGCTTCAAAATCCAAGCCATGAATGACCGCGGTGGCCCTCGCTGGCTTTGGAAGGCAGTGGGAAGACGGGACAAACTCCTACCTCATTTCCAGGACACCAGTGGGCTGGGGCTTCTGGGTACAGGGTGATGCCCGCGGACTTCTTCCCAGCAGCCTGGCAGGTGTCTTGCACTCCTCCTGCCTGTCTCACGGCTCTTTCCCTGCCTGCCTGCCTCCCTCCCTCCCTTCCTTCCTTTTATTCTGGAACTGGGGATCAACGCAGGGCCTACACACTAAGCTACAGCCCTCTTTTTACTTTTGATGTTGAGACAGAGTCTCATTAAGTCACCCAAGCTGGGCTTGAATTTACAATCTTCCTGCCTCAGCCTTCCAGGGTGCTGGAATGACAGGTTGCCACCACCAGGCCCCTGGTTAAATCACACTCTTTTACTCACAAGGGTAAGACAAAGAGCCTTGATCTTTCCAAGATCTCTTGTGACCTCTAGTGGTCTTTCTTGAAGAAAATCAAAGCCATCATTTCTGAATTACAGATTCCATTTCAGACCTTCCAGGATGGGTTTTGAAGCCATCTATCCTTCAGTCCTTGAAAAAAAATGTCCTGATTCTAAACCTATGGAGAATGTCAAGCCCACGTTTTCCATGTGCTTTGAAGGACTCCAAAGGACCACACGGCCCTGCAGTCTAAACCACCAGGATCCGACCCAAAACTCACTCTGGCCCATCCATTCCAGCTGGACTGCCTCCCCGGCTCTGTATGCTGGGTCACCTCCTGGCCACAGGGGTATCCCAGGTGACATTCTGCAATTGCCACATCTCTTCTCTGGAATGCTTGGGATACTGCTAACTTACACATCAAAAGACTCATTCTTATGAAACTATTCTGAAGACCAACTTAAATAGCTTCCGAAAAAAACCTGAGACCACTGAATGTTCCATATAAAGTATCACCCAAAGATGAGAAAAGTTAGTGCTTTAGAAAGACCACTCATTTCAGTAATTGATGCTTTTTTCTCCTTAATTTGATTTTTAATGTCTTGCAGTGTTAACTGCACACACCACCACGCCTGTGTTTGGGGAGAGTGTGATGTCTGCCACACATGCACAGTATATAATCACACACCAAGGTCACTAGCATTCCCATTCCCTTGAACACTTGTCATCTCTTTGTGTGGGACCCTGAATTCCTTCTTCCTAGCAAAGAATGAATTTCTCTTTCATCTGTCTTAAAAAGCAGTAATATTGAGCTGCTATGGTTAGCCATCATTATCTGGGAAAAAAATCAGCGCTCCATGAGGGAAAATTGCAGTTATTTGACAACCACCAGAAAGCACATTCTCCTCCTCTGGGCAGTCTCCCAACCCCACTCGACTGTGGGGGTCCAAAAACCCACAGGCTTCCCCCACGCAAACTGTTTCTAAATCCACAAATACCTCAAATCTACCACCAGCGAGTAATTGAGCCCACTGCCGAGTTCTCAAGGTGTACCCACAAGCAGCTCTGCTTTAATTCAGATTCAGGGGAAGCCACGGAAGAGCAACTTCATTAATTAGTGGCTAAGTAGAGGGGCAGATCACAGCATCATTTTCCACATGGGTAAGTGAATGAAATGGGACAGGGAATTAGGCACTAATTCGTTGGCTCTGAATATGCTGCTGTGAAATGGCTAGGGATAATCACAGCCCCGACCCTGCGCTGGCACAGTAGCTTAAGAACTGGGTCCTTCACCATTAATTACCAGTGCAAGGAACTCTGGGTGAAACAGATGTCAAAAAACAACCGGCAAGGGGAAACGGGAGGAACGAGGCAGCTCTGAAGGACCCGGCCACGCCCTGTGTCCTTCCCCAAGGACCCTGTCTTTCCGGCACCATTAAGGAAGAGGACAGCTCACATGTGAAAATTTAACTCTAGCTGGAACATTCTGGATAAAGGGGCTTAAACATGTTCCACACATCCGCACCATCTGTGGCAAGGGCACTGACTGTCCTGACATCGCTGCTGAGCACTTATTCCTTTTATAAGTGTCCCTCCGCCATTACCAAGCACACACTGTCATTTCTTAGCATCAGGACTACATCTGTCTTGTGATTTGACTCTGAATTTTTTTTTCTAGGCTGGACAATCGGCACATGCAGCCAGCAGAGGCCACATGGGCCAAGGCCTCCAGCTAAGGTGGCGGGAGGCTTATTCCAAGCTTCAAGGGTCTCGACCACTGGATCATAGTCCTACTGAGCTCTCAAGTAAAAAGGGGTGTGGAGCAGGAGAGAACTGAGAGCTGGAGGAAGGGCCGTATCAGAAGTAAGAACGACCCTGTCGGGCCAGTACTTTGGGAGGCTGAGGCAGAGAATTACAAGTTTGAGCCCAGCTAATCAGCAATTTAGCAAGAGCCCGTCTCAAAAAAGTTAAAAAAGGATGGGGTGGGCTGGGCTGGAGATGTAGCTCTGAGCAAAAGCCCTGTGGCCAAGTCCCAGCACTACAGAAAGGGAGAGAAGAGCACCAGTTAGCACAGACTTCTCAGGGGTGGGCACTGGGCTGGACGCACCAGAACCCACACGCCCTCCCCTGCCCTCACCCTGGTGACTAGCATGAGCTCCTCAGGAACAGGGACCGGGCAGGTGCACCTGACCCGTGTGCCCTCCCTACACCCTGAAGAACAAGTGCGCGCCAACGAGGAAAGGAACAACGACATCACCTCCACTAAGGTAAGAGAACTGGGTCGCTTTTAGATGGGCTTTTTCTGCATGTCACTTTCACTGTAGGTTGTATACTCAAGTTTTCTGTGACAAGAATGTGTCGCTAAACATCTCCTCTGAAGGAATGTCGGCCTTAATAGTTCTCAAAAAGCCGCTGCTTGCCAAGATGCAAACAGGGAACGCTTCCTGAATACCAAGGAAATAATTTTAGGGCTTGCCTCTCTCCTCTGGAACTGATTACTCCACCCAGACCCACCCTGAAAGGATGTTCTATATGGAAGACACATTTAATCATCTACCACAATAATTTCTAAGTCAGAAATTTCTCTAAATTCAGGCATTCTGTTCACGTTAAGTGGAGCCTGTGAAATGCCAGGGAAGCCACTGGCAGTCAGGTGAGGGTTATCTGACACAACACGAGGCCGTGTTGGTCGAAGAGATGAGGGACAACTTCAGTAACTGAAAATACCCAGCATGGCTAGCACTGTAAGGGCACAGAACTCCACCGGTGAAATATAAATTGACATGATACTCTGGTTGAATAACCCAGTAGTTTCTATTTCCAAATCTTACTGTTTATGAAATATCTGGGCATTTCTTACCCAGAATCTCCACTTCTAGGTGCCTCTTCCACAGGTAAAGACAACCATCATGGACACATGACATACGTATGAGGTTATCAGCCACAGTATTACTTGCTATACAGCAAGTTGAAAAACACCTTATGTTTCCATCAGTAGGAGCAAGCTAAAGGAATAGCCAAACGCGCTGGAGCAGAGTCAAGTGACGGCCAAGCCAGTGTGGACCAGGCAGTCATTAAAAAGCATAAATCGCAAGAAAACACATCCATGAGGATGATGATGAAGATGGTAAGTGGAAAACACAATTAATGAGATGTATTATTCCAGCAGTGTATGTGTGTGTGTGGAGAATGAACACACACACACACACCCAGAGAGAGACAGAGAGAGAGAGAGAGAGAGAGAGAGAGAGAGAGAGAGAGAGAGAGAGAGAAATCTGTAACTGCACTGTCTTACTTATTTGTTCCTGTAACAAAATACCTGAATTCTCGACATCACAATTTAAGGCAGGAAGGATTTATTTTAGCTCTCAGCTTCAGGGGTCTAACGTGGTCCATGCACGGGCAGCCAGCAAGGGAGAAGGCCCACGGCAGAGGCAGGAGAGCAGCTTGCCCCACTGCAGACAGAGCCAAGTGAGGCAGGAGCCAGCCAACGGCTGGAGACTCAGGCAAGGCCAGAGCTTTCCAGGAAGAAGCTGTGATAATGTTTCTTCTTTCTTCCTTTACTTAGTTCAAGATGCCAGTTGGGCCCCTCACCCAAGGGTGGGTGCCCCTCCCTCACTTCCTGGCCCACAAGTCAACAACACACACCTGAAAGCTCTGCTCACCATGAGCCCCCAAGACCAACAAGTTCACACAGTTTTCCCAGGTTAAACCTACCCATCTGCCCCTTCCAGCCAGGCCCCACCTCCCAATAACACAGTTTGAAATACCTGAGGCATGTTTGGAGAACACTCAAGATCCAAACTATACCATGCATATAAACATGTACAGAGTCATTCTCCAGTACCCTGTGAGACTGGGTCTAGGAACCTGCAGACATACCTAAATTCTTTTACAGAAAGTGGCACAGCACTGCATATAACCTATGCACATCCTCTTGTAGTCCTTAAAAGCTCTCTCCACGGCTTACATGGTGGTCCCCAACCTTTCAGACACCAGGCACCTGTCTAATTGAAAACCCTCCCCCCTAGAATGGGGTGGGGGTGTGCTTGCTGTACAGGAGGTTGTCGGCAGATAGCTCTGAAATGGCCCTCAGCGGCAGGAGGGCAGCAGAAGCTCTGCCTCCTGCCCATCAGCAGCAGCACCAGAACCTGGCAGGAGGATGCTGACAGGAAGTGCAGCCTTGCTGGCAGCTCACCTCGTGCCCACTGCTCATCTGTTTCTCTGGCCTGGTCCGTCCAAGGCTAGAGATCAGGGATAGGTTCGGTCCGCGGCCTGGGGATTTGGGACCCCTAACTTATAACACCAATAAACACTACGTGAACAGTTATAACACCCCATAAGCAGTATGTCATACTATATCATTTAAGGAGTAATGAGAAAATTCTGCACACATTCGATATACGTAATAGACTTCTCCAAATATTTCTGATCTGTAATTGGCTGGACCCATGGATGCAAAACTCACAGATGTGGAACACATGGACACGGAACCTATGGATGCAGAGCCCATGGATGAGGAAATCACAGCTATACAGGGTGAACAGTCCCTGTAGCTGTTAGTTGGTTACATACTCATCAAGAAGAATGGATGAGTAATTTTAACTACGAAAAGCTTTGTAATTGAAGAATATAATCCACTTTACTAGTTGAACTCACCCCACCAAATCAGTTATAAAGGTTAGGGGAAAAAGTGAAAGGACCAGGGACTGTATATTTTCAGACCCCGTCCCCACCAGGCAGTAACTGTGTAACTTCATGGCCACAAAGAACCAAATATGAATCCAACTGGCAGACAGTCATGTAAATCACGTCATGTAAGCAGCAACAAATGAAGAAGGCCTTTTAAGCGTGTTAAGTGTCCCAAAAACAAAGACAAGAAAACAGTTCTAGGCCTCTTGACCCCTTAGAACAAGAACTGATAAACTAGTAATGAGCTAGTAATTCTAAATCTTTTTTTTTCTTTTGGTGGTACTAGAGATGGAACGCAGGGCCTTCACACTGAGCTGTGTCCCCAGTTCCTCCCCTTTTACTTTTGTTTTTACTTTTGAGGCAGGGTCCAACAGGACTGCCAAGTTGCCCAGGCTGGGCTCAAACTTGCAATCCTCCTGTCTCAGCTTCCCAGGGTGCTGGGGATGACAGGGGCGTGTGACAACAACTGCTTAAAGACTCATGGAAGCGACCACCCCATGAAGCTACGTCACCAGGTCTCTGTGCTCCTCCTACCTGGCCCTGCGGATGTGCAGCTGCGGGTAGTGGTTGTGCCTGTGACACACGTGTACTGCGAAGTCCTGCTCATAGGTCAGACACGGCACGGTACCCACTTGGTCAAAAACAGTGATGAGTGTAGAGCCTAGGTCACAGAAAAAAAAGCCACATCTTCGCTTTATCAAGGGATAACCCAGGGCTTCGGAGTGGAGAGCAGCCTCCTTGGTAATTAACGGCGCCTCAGCAGCTACCAACGAAGACACACAGCTCACACGGGAACTGGGGGCCAATCCCGTCTCCTGCTCCAGAGCACCACCCTCTAAGCTCGAGCTCCTGTCACCAGCCCACGGGAACAGGGGGTGGGCGCCTTACCTAGGCTCATGTAGGAGGGCACAACGAGAAACAGGAAGTGCAGATCCGGCACCGCCACAAACACGGTCCTAGTGAGGAAAGGGGGCAGGATGGGTGTCAGTGGCGATGGCAGCACTGAGGAATGGGGTGCTCCGAAGATCCCCCACTCCGTGCTCCCAGCCTACAGAACAGGGACCTCCACAAGACTGGTTCTTGCTCTTCTCCACTTCTCCTCGGATGTCAAAGGGACTGTCTCTAGCTGTCCAGAAGGCAGGGAGAATGAAGGGCCTTGTGTCCATGCGGCACTCCAGACTTCTGCTGGTATTAACCTTTGACCTGGCGTCTGGACTATCTGGTGTGACATTACTAAGTGACTTGAAAGCTGAGCTCTTCTGCCGTCCCAAAAGCCGCAGGCTGTCAGCGATGCACTGCCACAACACGGCAGCCTGGCCTCGTCACCTTTCTGGTGGTGGTGGTGGTGGTGGTGTGTGTGTGTCTGTGTGTGTCTGGGTGTGTATCTGTGTGTGTCTCTGTGTGTTTGCGTGTCTGTGTCTGTATGTGTGTCTGTGTGTGTGTGTGTGTGTGTGTGTGTGTGTTTGTATGTCTGGGGAGTGAGCTATATTCCTCCTCGCCCTTTTATGTTTTTATTTTGAGATGTAGTCTCATTAAATTGTCTAGGTCAGACTCAAACTTGTGATCGTCCTGCCTCAGCCTCCCAGAAAGCTAGGATCACAGGTCCGAGGGAGAAGTCATACTTGGGGAACGCCCGTGCTCACAGCACCTCCCTCTTCCCCACCCTCCCACACCCATGCCTTTAAATGAGCCTCAGATGGCGGCCCCTAAGGACAGGCTGGATGGAGAACAGAGCTGAAGAATCAGAACGTTTTCTTCCAGAAGTATCACTGCTATTAAGGTGAAAACTTCCACACTGCCTTGAACTACAGCAAATTAAATGCTCCTCAAATTTTCATGTCATTTAAAAAATATTTCCAAACGACCCCCACATCCCCCTCCTGTCCACTGGCCACAAGGCTCCCCCCACTCACCGAACTATCTCCTTGCAGCAGCCCACGGAGTACTCGTCCACAGCCACAAAGAGGTGCATGAAGAGGGTGTTCAGAGGCTGCGCAAGGAGAGAGAAGACAGGAAAGCTGAGCCGGCACTCGGGATCCAGAGCTTGTGCTGGGTTGGGCCGGGGGAGTGGAGCTGGGCAGCCCCATGCCTGGGGCTTCGGTGGGTGACAGCTATGGCTGCATAACGACACACCCAGGAAGCGCTGCAGCCTCCGCCGAGCTCCATGTACCATCGCACATCCTTGTGGATCAGAGCCGGTCAAGGCAGCAGAAACTGCGAGTGAGCTGACAGGCCTGGCCTTCCTCCCACCGCTTCCCCACCATGGATGGCAGTCGGCAAGGCCGGGCCTGGGGGACAGTGAAATCCACCATGAGCTCCAGTCCTGCCTCCAGGGGTGTCCACAGCATGACAAGGACACTTCCCCTCTGCCCGGGCTGCTGCAACCGTAGCGGCTCTGTCCACGGGCCACAAGGGAAAAGTTCCATGAGGCCAAAGACTGGGAGGCAGAAGTCACAGGAAGGATAAAGAGGCTCGGTCTGCTCAGCACTCTGGAGTCAGAATCACATGTTACTCCTGAACGCAGAAAGCTGGGCCTGGAAACTCCAAGGAGTAACGTGGCTTTCAGGTTAAATATGCAAGGCTTTCAAAGGGCTGCATCCTGCCAGGTCTGGAGGCACAGGCCTGTAATCCCAGCACTCTGGGAGGCTGAAGCAGGAGGATCTCAAGTCTGAGCCCAGCCTGGGCAACACAGCAACTCTGAGGAAAACTCTCCCCAAATAAAAATTCAGTCTTTAGCTTTTGGAGACCATTTAACCAGCCTACATAACAAACAGTAGTTCCAGATGGTGCATGTACTGGTCACCTGTACCTATAAGCAAATCTTCAAATTGCTAAAACAGTGCAAATGTGAGGTTCTGGCTAGGAGGCTGGGACTCACGCTCTTTCCAGGTGACAGGAGCGCCGTGTCTCTGCTCTTCTGATGTTGCCAGTGGTGGCTGGGTCCGGGACCTTGGTAACACCCGCATGCACAGTGCTCCCACCCTGCCTAGAGGAGTGGCGCAGCATTTGACCATAGCCTACAGGCATCCTGCCCAGCACTTTAAACCCTCAGATGACGTACGACCACAGTACCCACCAAGCGGCTGGGTTAGATCGCTAAGGAAACGGTTACACCAGGGAAGTCTGCACATCCCCAGCACAGACACGACTTTTAAAAACATCTTTCCACCTCAAGTGGGTTGAGCCCAGAGAGGGAGGCAGCCGCAGCCTCCCAGAGCGAGAGGTGGTGCTACAGGTCCGTGAGCATCACTCATTTCTACCCCTGATGGGTGGCACGTGGTTCAGACGCACTAGGGAAGAACTCGGCAGCACGCAGTATGGCGAAAAAAGAATCCTGAGAAATCAGTGAGTCCGAAAACCTCCCAAAAGGCAAACAACACGAACCCCCAAGTCCAGAGAAGCGCACACCAGGGACGGACTCCATCAGCCCACTGCGCCTGCAAGTCGTCCTCAGCCCAGGCTGTCCGTTCTGATGAGGGCTGGCCCAGGAGGCCGCCCCGATTCCCTACTTCTTTGCTCACAACTACACGATGAACCAAAGGACGGTGGTGTACATCTACAATCCCGGTACCCTGGGAGGTGGAGGCAGGATCACAAATTCAAGCCCCGTCGGAGCAACTTAGCAAGACTGTCTCAACAAAACAAAACAAAACAAAAAACTGGGACAAGGCTCCCTGTAAAGAACTTGGGTTCAATCCCCAGCACCACAAAAAAAAGAAAGAAGGATTATAATTATAATTACAGACGTACTCTTTAAATAGGTTTAATGGTGCTGACAGAACTGGTTATCCACATGCAGAAGAATGAATCTAGACCCAAACCTCTCACCATGTACTAAAATTAAATCACACTGGATCAAAGACCTAAATTTAAAATAGAAACAATGAACCTCCTGAAGGGCAAAATAAGTATAACCCTCGAAGAAATAGGTGTAGGCAAAGGATTTCTCAGCAGGACACCCGATACAAAAGAAATGACACCAAGATTAACACCTGGGATTATACCAATTTTTAAAAAATCTTCTGCACGGCAAAGGAAACAATGAACAGAGTGAAGAGAAACAGAATGGGAAAAACTAATTTACTACCTGTTCCTCAGACAGGTGACTAACAACTACAAAATACAAGAACTGAAAAAAAAGACCCCTCAAAATCAAAGACCCCACCGAAAGATAACCAACCAAAATGAATAGAGTGTTCTCAGAAGACGTAAAAGTGGCCAACAAATACATGAAAAATGCTCAACATATTTAGCAATTAGAGAAATGCAAATCACAACAACACTGAGATACCATTTTACCCCAGTGAAAATGGCTTACATCCAGAAGTCAAAAAGCAATGGATGCTGACAAGATTGCAGAGAAATGGAACCATGTTACACTGCTGGTGGGACTGGGAACTGGCACAATCAGTATGGAGATTTCTCAAAAAACTAAAGACAGATATTCAATTTGACGCAGCAATACCTTTTCTAGGTATCAAGTTAAAAGCATCATATAATAAATACACATGCACACTTGTGTTTACAGCAACACAACTAACAGTAGCTAAATCACAGGGAATGCACACATCTCCACCAAAGACCAGTGGATAAAGATGATGTTGGATATGTGTCCACATAGAGACTATTCCAAAGTTAGATAGATTTGAGTCATTTGTAGGAAAAAGGACACAACTTGAGACCATTATACCTAGTGAAGCGGGTCACACTCAGAAGATTAAGTATCGTGTGTTTTCTCTAACATGAAAAACCCAGAGTACAAATAAATAATAGAGTCAAATAAGTAAGATGTTGGGAGGCAGGGGCACAGGAGAGGGGAGGGTGAGACGGCGGAAGGGTGTGAAGTTGATGTGATAGCTATGCACACAAAATTCTCAAGCTTAATGTAATCATTGTGTATTGAAGATATATACTAATAAAAAAAAAAGAAACAATCTCTTTGGGAGGCTGAAGCAGGAGAATCACAGGTTCTAACCCAGTCTAGGCAAATTGGCAAGAATTGGCAAGAACCTATTTCAAATAAATAATAAAAAACAGGCCGGGAGTGTAGCTCAGAGTGAAGGCTCTGGATTCACTCTCCATCACCACAGAGCAAACAGCAAAACAAAGCATCGATCATAAGAGGACAAGAAAAGAAACACAAGGAAAAGAGTTACGAATAACTGTCAAATTTTCCAACAGTAAAATCATGACCATAATACAAATACAAAATGAACACAAATCAGGAATTTACTAAGCTCTAACTTGCCAGTCAGTGAGGAGACAGAAAGGTCCTCTGCACCTGCAGGACAGAGACTTGGGGGGACGCTGTGAGGAGATGGAAGAGGAGGACGCTGGCTCACAGGACGTGGCTCCGTCTCACACGCCAGGGCCTTTCGGATGAACACTATCCCAGACAGGAGTTAATTACTTACAGCTCCAACAGACAAAATCTCCACCTCCAACGCCATGCCTATGGAACTGCAGGAGGCCCAGCCAATCGGAAGCGAGCCCAGACCCAAAGGCTCCTGTTGCACTTGTGACCTGGGGAACATTTCCTGGCAGCAGCACCCAGGGCACAGCATGGCAGAGGAAGGAGAGGGTACAGCACACTAGCAGAAGGTGCTGTGTAGCTTAGGTAATGGGGAATGCTTGGCTTAGGGTACACGTGGGTGAATGTTCACGCATGAGCGTGTGTTGTACATGTGCTGCAGGGAGCACTGTTAATTCCCCCAAAAGGTAAGGGTGCTGCTCAGTGTCACAGAAACTGCAGCTGGGCCTCCAGGGAAAGCTCAGGAACGACCCTGGTCCCGAGGCTGCACACCTCTGAGCCAACAAGATGTCATGTGTCTTAGCTAAAAGACATCAAAGGGGCCAGATTAAGCTCAGAGTGAGGCCAAGCGAGAGGCCCGGTACGACACAAAGCTCAAGGACGTGCTGGCACGTTACAAGGGTCGCTGAGCAGGTGACGGGTGCCCTGGAAGTGAATCACAGGTGTCAGACACGATGCCTGACGGGAGATCTAGGAGCACCCCGTTATGCTTCCCTGGACCACCTGCTCCCAGCCCTCACCGGCGGCAGGGTGTGAGCCAGGCCCTGGCGGCAGCAGGCTGAAGGCCTCCCTCCCCTGCACCCTCCTGAGCTGCGCCCTCTTCTTCTCCAGCTGCCCACTGCAGTTGTCACTGTCACTGTGTCATACAAGGAGTCCCCCCCAGCTCTCCCGTCACGCCACGCGCCCACGCCGTCACCCTGCCACTTTCTGCAGCAGCTCTGGATGTCCTCTTTCCTGACTTTATACATTGTGATAAAAAACAGAGCGAATGCTGCTGCCAGGTGCCACGCAACACAAAGGCAGGCCTGCAAAAATATGAGGTGCGTCCTCACCCGCCTACACAAGGACCCGGCACCACGTGCCCGGCTCTGCCCCCATGTCAAAATGACCGTAAAAGGTCAGGGTTTTTTAACTGAGTCAGGACATCAAGGCAGTCGTGGCAGTGCAAGTAAAGCGCCCCAGGAAGGAGAACTTCCAGAACAGAATCAGAAGTGGCAGGAACAACGCGGTGTGTCTGTGGCAGACAGAGGTCGGGCTCTGAAGGACTTCAGGGCATTGTGTACTTTACCGTCATGTTTTTATTTTTAACCTAAACATTCATGTATTTGTCACTCACACATGTACAAAATGGACATGAGTTCTGGATCTCACAGCCCAGCCAGGACGGGCAGTGCTGGGATCTGCCCTCCCTGCCATGCCACCATGCCTGGTAGGTAGGGGACCTTACTGTGCACGGGATGTCGCTGTCCAGCTCCCGGAACACTGACACCCAGTCGTCCTGCCTGGCCACGTTCCAATTGGGATAGTCCAGGAAGGTGGCCTGGGCCATGATCTCCTCCTTGTCGTTGCACAAGGTGACAGCCAGGTTGGCCTTTTCTCTGCAGGAATCAAGGTACATGTGGTCAAGAATGAGTAACAACGACCCTAAGCAGACGAGCGCTGGTCACTCTCTCCCTCCTCCAGGCGAGGTCTGACCACCCTGAGGTGTGGGGGTGAAACTGCAGCACTGCTGGGCAGACAGCGCTCTCAGGATGTTTGGAGCTAGCCACTAAGTATTTTTGGCTGTGACAAAGAATGCAAGCTGGGGACTCATGCAGATCAGGCAAGCCTTCTATCACTCTTAGAACCCCAGCCTCTAAGTTTTTATTTAAAATTACATCTCACATACATGACTTCACATTGCAGTGTATCTGCACACTTTTCCTTACAGACTGCCAGCAGCATTCTTTGACTGCAGTTTCCAGTCCTCTCCATCTTGCCAACACCACTGCGTTGGACTAGCTGTGCAAGTTAGGGTGGCCAGCTGTGCCTCTCTGGTCAGGACCTGGGGGGCACCCAGGACATGGGGCTTCTGGAGTGCTAAAACCAGGAAAATGCGGGCAGACTGGAAGCAGGTGGTCACCGAAGCCCAGGGGAAGAGCTGTGCCCAGCACCTCCCCTCTCCAAGCGCCCTGCAACCTCCCCACCCTGCATCCCAGGGCTAGTCCCATGGGGTCCGGGCATCCAATGGTCTCCTGAGCCAGCTGCAGGAAGCGGGGCTCTGAGGAGTATTGCTGAAGGTCAGGCAGCCCACCAACCCAAAGGTCGGCAAAAGGCCTTCCGACCTCACTCTTCCAGCTGGTCCCTTTAAAGGCACCATCCTGACACTCCTACCCAACTGCCAGCCTGTCTTGGGGCCAAGGACAACAGGAGCTGTGACTTCCACACAGCTCAGGACACCAAGAACTATTTGTACATAAATTTAAGGGCAGGCTTTGGGTATAGCGCGGCAGTTCAAGAGCTTGCCTCAGTAGCACAAGATCCTGGGTTCAATTCCCCAGCACCACATAAGCCGAGTACGGTGTGCACACCTGTCATCCCAGCACTCTGGATGCTGATGCAGGAGGACTGCTGTTTGTTTAAGGCCAGCCTGGGCTATATAGTGAGTTGTAAACCAGCCTGGACTACAGAGCGAGACCCTTTCTCAAAACAAAACAAAACAAAGCAAAACAAAAAACCTGAAAGGCAAGTTTCGTTTTCTCAGGTAAAGTCAACTGGCATCTTAAAGCTGGAGAGCAACAGAAGTAAGCATTCTTTAAAAAGGAGGAGGAGGAACAGGAGGAGGA